>JARHVA010000676.1:4540000-4774114 GCA_037957365.1 Torreya grandis | reverse complement strand
TTGACTACTTGTGAGTATATCACCATTACTCTGGTACGTCAAGATCTCAAAACAATAGTTTAGATGGGCTTATGATAAAAATATTCATCTTATTATTCCTAAGGTAGATCAAGGTAAACACTTAATTTTATGTGGTGTTTTACTTTGATGTATGTATGCATCAAAGTGAGGGCATTATGTAAACACCTAATTTTATATAAATGTCTTCATTATTATTATTATTATTATTATTATTATTATTATTATTATTATTATTATTATTATTATTATTATTATTATTATTATTATTATTATTATTATTATTATTATTATTATTATTATTATTATTATTATATCGATTCAATAGATTAGTACCATTAATTATTATTATTATTATTATATTATTATTATTATTATTATTATTATTATTATTATTATTATTATTATTATTATTATATCGATTCAATAGATTAGTAACATTATTGGTCTTTATTTACCTCCTTGTTCTATCTATAACCTCATATTACTATGTACATTTTTTTGATTTTTTATATTTATATATTTGTTAGTTTTGTGGATCCTCTTTTACTACCTTAATTGGTATCATCATTTTATTCTATAAAGTTAATGCACCTAATGTTTTATTTGGATAAACCCATGTATATACAATTATGTCCTAGGTAGATGTTTACCCTCTATAAAATTTTACCTTTTTAAATTATATGGACCCTTTGGCCATAACCCTTTTTTATGCTTATTTGAAAAAACATGATTTGTCAGTTTGTTTCCCATTTTTAATGTTGTGTTGTGCACACCATTACATTTTATTTAAAATTAATAAAAATGATTTATATACAAGGGTCATAAAAGGGAGTGAGATATATGAGAGGTGAGGAGAGGAATCATAAAAAATTAAGAATAAAAATATTAAAACATTTTTCAAATCAAACATAAAACTACTATTTTAGATTTCAATACATTTTACACCAAAGGAATAGATTTTATAATTTCATCTTAACTTATGGAGACAATGTTGAATCCCTACCTTGAATATTCATTTATTCATTGCATAAACTACAAGGGGAATAATTTTAAGCATGTGGGATATGCATATTTAAACTATATTTTGATGGTTTCTTGACCCACCTACTTTCCCCTTATATTTTTTTAGTTAGCATCTCCATGAGAAACTAGGTCGAAATTAAGGAATCAAAAATTTGAAACATTGTACCTACACATCTGAGAAGGGAAGGTAAATTTGTAATCATTAATATATAGTACACACACTCCAAAAAATATAGACTATAAAACCTTGTACAGATGCATTCAGTGTCACATATACATACTTGACTATACATGGACAACAATGAAGTGGTTCATCTTGATGATTTTAGGCATGTGCAAAATAATACCATAGAGATACTAGTTTATCCAAAAACCTTGTATAGGTATAACAACTCAATATTAAGTCAAGTATAATCAAAATAATGATTAATTTTATTATTTCTCCTTTTTTTATCAAATCTTTCTTACACACTCTACAAATAGTTATGTTTTAGAATGTCCATCTAGCATAATTTTTTATCTTTATTCCACTTGATTTCATAGATCAAACTTTGTTTACAAGATGATTCATGAGACAAGTTGAAACAAAGTTTCAATTCTTCATATTATTATTTAACTTTTTTTTTTAATCACATTTTGGTTACAAGTTCATTTGCAAGCAAACTTGTAACCAAAGTGCAATTTTTGTGATATTTATGGAATTCAATTAATGATAAGTATAAAGTTATAATTTGGAAGATGAACCTATGGGAAGGTAACTTGTTAAATGAAGTTCAAATTTAATGACCCAAAACACACAAATGATGCAATCAGAATAACCACACTTGTCATGCTCATATTACATGTATGAAATTTAAAGAAATTATGATTATTTCAAATGGGTTGTGGAAAAATATAGACAAGCAAAGATTATTTAAATTGGTCCAAGGTTTTCCATAAGAAAATTTTGATGTATGGGACAAAAAAATTAGGAAATTTTATTGAGTCAAATTTTGAATCAAATATATGTTAACCAAAAACCTCTTCAATATTTTCCAGCACAAAGTAAATTACAATAAGAAAGACATTAAAAATAGATGAAATTTATTCAAAACTCCATTTTGTGATCACATACAAGAAAAGAAACACAAATTTGGTAGCGAATATGCTATCTAAGCGACCAACAAAGCAAGTTTTAGTTCTAGAAATAATCTCACAAACTGAACATTTCACAAAAGAGGCTTGTGAGGAAGCATATGAAAAATATGCAAACTTTGGGAAGAAATTCTATCTTTTGAAAACAAATAAGGTAAAAAATGAAGGAAAAAAATAATTCTATATCAAAGGTGGGTTACTCTACAAGTGGGAAAAGTTGTGTTTGCTGAAGGAGGGAAAACGTATCTTGATGAGGAAAACACACACTTCAAAGGTTTTAGAACACTTTGATGTTGTTAAAACCATCGCTTATTTGTAAAGGTATATGTATTGGCCCAATATGTATGAAGAAGTTTCAAAATTAATTAAAATGTATGTAAATTATGTTATACAAGAAAGCCTAAGGTTAGGAAATAAGGATTTTGCATGCCACTACCTACACCTACTATATCATAGAAAAATATTTATCTAGATTTTGTAGGAGTATTGCCTATGCCCAAATATAGATGTGACTATTTATATGTTGTTATTGATAGTTCATAAAAATGTGTGTTTTGGTTGCATGCAAGAAAATAATGAAAGGGAATGAAGCATCCGAACATTTATTTTATAATGTTTGAGTGCATTTTGGATTATCTATGTCCATTGTTTCAAACATAAACTCAAGATTCTTGGGGCATTTTTAGACTACCTTATGGTGAAATATAGATACTAAGATTCAACAAAATACCGTGCCCCATCCATAAACCGATGGATAGATGGAGGTTTTTAATAAGGCTTTGGTGTATGTAATAAAAGGTTAAAACAAGTATTTAAGGACTTGGGATGAATATTTTGCATATATTCAATACTCATACAACATAGTAGTACACACATCCACTAATAAGTCCCCATTTAAGGCATTTTTGGGCTATTTTCCAACTTATCATCTTGATTTTTCATTGGAATGAAAGGCAGGTGTATAGAAACAAGACTAAGAGGTGAAAAAGGAATAAAATTGCATTAAGAGATTATGAAAATCCATCTAAAAAATAAGGATCAATTAGATAAGTCTCAAGCCAAGTACATGGTTATACATGACCAACATCATAAAGAGTACATAATAATGGGTGATAGAGTATGGTTGCACTTGAGTATGGAAATGCTTCAAGGACAAGTTAGGAAGCTCAAGCCACAATGGCATGGCCCATTTTCCATCTTGGGGAATATTTTTTAGAATTATTTTTAACTTCATATACCCTCATTCATGAGGATTTTTAATTGTGATAATTAGTACTTGTATGAACCATACATGCTAGATAAGGAAAAAGGACATGTAATGCCCAATTTCAATTGCATGAAAATGTAGTGCTATAGTAGAAAGTCAAAGAAAGATATAGTGGTTAATAGGTTGGACTCAAAGGCAAGACATCAATGTAATTAAGATAGTCCTCCAAGGAGAAGGTGGAATAGTTGTTTATACACCTCCTCCTCCACTAAAATATTTTTTTAGGACCAAAAGTCTTTCATTAAGACATTTTTATCCACATGAATTCAAAAAATAATTCATTCATCAGATAGCATGAGAATCCTGATTTCAATCATCATCAAAGCTTAAAAGAGAGATTTCCAAATTTGGTGAAGAAATAGCCGATATGTTTTAGGTCGCAGTTTCACCCACAACGACATATAAATACAATACAAATATATAAATTCTCTCTTCACATTCTATAATGGTTGGATATCCTTTAGTGTATGAAAGCACATCTCCAAGTAGTAAAAGAAGATGCCACACATCAAGAGAGAAAGTATCGGTGGACAAAGTTGGTATTTAGTTGTTTGTAAGAAAGATTGAAGTAAGGAAAAATGAGGAAAGCTAAGTGAGAAATATAGTGTATTGTACTTGTTTTGTACTTTCATTGTAACCTATATTTTTCCATAAGAATATAGGAAGTAGAGCGTTTACTTCTTCCACTAGGTTTTCCCAGGGTTTCCCAAATCAAAAATATGTATATCATGTATATCTTGGTATCTTCATGTTGTAAGCTATGTTTCATGATCTTACATTCATATTTCAGTTGTTAAGTTCAATTTATATCTTCTTACACCTCATAGCACATTAATTCCAAGTCATTCAAATGAATCGATTTATCATTTTAAATTAGATTCGAAGCACCCCCAAAAAAAAAAGTGATTCTATTAATTGTAGAGAGTTGTGTTGTTAGAGGTTATAGATCAACATGTCGTTGAGGCCAATAATCAAATTAGCCCAATGTCTCGGATAAGTTTCAGTCACTGCATTTGAGGGCTCACCATACTGATAATAACTACGCTTTTTGGATAACGTATTGTTGTTTGCATGAACCGTGCTATTGGCTTTCTTGATAGGCCCGTCCTCCTCACCACTAGCTTTTCTCTTCGACGACATGCTATCATTCTTGTGCTGAGAATTATTAAAATAAGATTATTGCAGTTGCATCTCAGATTAATGGTGAAGTTGGCGTCCTATTTAGCATTGTGCAGGTAACCTTTGCCACAAGAAATACATCTTCTTGTCTTGGAAGAAAAATATGAAAATAGTTGATGGTGTCATCACCATTGTGCTCCTCTCCTTGGCCTTTGACATCCTCTACGTTGTCATTGGAAAGTTCCACGTCCAGTGGATCGAAATTACATTCCGGGAGGACCAGAACTGAAAAGGAAAGGGCTCCATGAAATTGGAAAGAGACTTTGAAAGAAACTTGCCAATGCAAGGAAATTTATAGTTTTGAAGAAATCTGAATGTATCCATGAAGGAAAAACCAACGGTGAAGGAAAGAAAAGAGGAAACTAAAGCTTGACAATGAACTGAGACAACTGACAAGTACATAACATAGACAGAGAAAAACCGCTATAGAAGCATGTTAGAGTGTGATTGAGAACCCAGAAAAGTTGAATTTACAGAGAAATTTGTTCCATATGTCATTGCTTTAGTTACAATAAAGAATAAGATTATCTACATCTTTGTTATTATTGAAACACAGCGCAATTGGAGGGACACATAAAGACTTCCTTTTTAGATGTTCTCATATAAGGATTTACCTGTGAGTTCCCAGCCATAGAAAGAATTTGGATTTTATCTAGGCTTTGGATTTCCATATTTTGTGCCAACCTGGAGTTTCCTCATTTGTGAAAGAATTTGGATTTGGATTTTAATCCGAATGTCATATGCCTCTTTGACGTTATAGAAGCTCAAACTTTGTGGTTTCATTTAATAGTGTCGTCCACTTAATTCCAAGGGATGCTAAAGTCTTGGAGAAGATTTTTCATTTTCATATGGGCTTACTCCTACCAGACTGCATCCTAATTCCTAAAGGTTTTTTAAGTTCTAACAATGCATCAATTATTGTTACTTTTGACCCGGTAGTCTTTGTCTTGTTTACCCATTGCCTTTTATCTTCCCTACTAACTCTATTAAAATATTGGTCCTATTTAAGGGACTTGTATGTGATCTACTTGTCCTCATAAAAATTGGTTTTAGCTCAATATTTCACTTTCCAAAATACCATTTAAGCAACAAGTTTCTGAAGTCTTTGATATTGTTCCAAATCGATGTTTAGCATTGAATATACTTCATGGTTCTCCACTATCCAAATGCTTTTTCATAAGCATGGTGCTTCTGTTCTCTGAGTTGCTCATCCTAAGGTGGTGATAAATCAATCTAGAAACAAGAAATTGAACTTTTTTGATGTTTCTAACGCCAACATTACCTTTATTGAAGGACTGTTTAATAGTGTCCAAAACTAGAAGAGGGAATTTGAAGTTCTCGCTTATATAATGCCAGAGAAATTTTCTCATGGTTTTATTGATTTCCTTAATTATAAATTCCTGGTCCACCATGCGAGAGATTCAATATGTGTTTAACTTTGAGAACTACTTTGATGAGAGTGCGTCTACCAATGAAGAATGGTCATTTGCATTTCCAGTCAATCAATTTCTTATGAAACTTCTCAATGATAGTGTTCCACATGTACTTGTTTCCTGTGCCTTTGAACAAAGGAAAACCTTGGTAGTATTTGGGAAGAAAATATTTCTCAATACTCGAGTCTACATAAGAATTTTGATGAGAAGGGCTAATGTTAATGAAATCAAATTTAGATTTTCCTATGTTGATGCGTTGGCCCAAGGCTTGTTGATAGATTCTTATAATATCTTGGATTTCTCTTGTAGAATCCAAAAATCACGGTGTCATCCATGAGTTGTAAATGAGTGTGAGCATTCCAAGGTAGTTTTCAAGGCTCTTGTCTTCGAGATTCTTAATATGCTTCTAGGGCCTCTGCCATGAGTTGTAAATAGGATCTCATTGTCTTACACCTATGGAGGAATAAAAAAAACCTTGTATCAAAACATTGATGAGGATACATAATTTGGGATAAATTAGTATCTTTTTTTCCAAAATTTTCAATCTTCGCCAAAACCAAACATGGCCAAAATTTTGTTGAGGAAGTGTCAATTGACTGTGTCATACGATTCATCATTTCTAACTTGATAAATATGCCTTTCCTCTTGCTATCAAAGATAAAGTAGATGATCTCAATAAATTTAAAAATGCCATCAAATATTTATATCCTTTGCACATAACCCCCTTATTCCTCTAAGATAATTGTTGGAAAAGAAATTATAAATCTATTAGCTATAACTTGCACATAACCCCCTTATTCCTCTAAGATAATTTTTGGAAAAAAATTTATAAATCTATTAGCTATAACTTGCACATAATCCCTTATTCCTCTAAGATAATTTTTGTAAAAAAATTTATAAATCTATTAGCTATAACTTTAGAAATAATTTTGTAGATATAGTTGCAAATGGAGATAACACGGAAGTCCACCAAATCTATAGAATTTGATTTTTATGGGGGAATGAGAGACTAGAAAATGACATTAAATTTTTTGATCATGGATTTGAAATATTTATATTCCTACATCACATCCTTATATTCTCCACCTAAAAGCTCCTAAAAGTGCTGAAATAAAAGAGAAGGGACTCCAACTTAAAAAAGAGCCCGATCTTCTGCCATACTGAAAAGAGATAGATTTGTTGACTTCTTTTAGAGAAATATTTTCCCTGATATAATCATTATATTGATTCGAGATAATTTATGAATGTGGTTTAGAAATATATTTTGTTCTCCTTATTGTTGAGACCTTATTTCTTTAGCATGCCTTCCTAATGGTCCATAACATGATCTTTGATTTCTTAAGGGAATTCAAAAACATTTTCCTTGATTTCAATATTTTTGATTTAGATTATTTATTTCTCATCTTAAAATTTTGATTGAAAAAATAGTTTTTATGTCCCCTTCAATGAACCATTTAACCCTAGACTTATATTTCCAATAGACCTCCTCCTCCTCCTTGCAGATATCTTCTAGTTTGTGAGGTACTTACTTTTTTTCCTTAAGGATGATGTATGAAATATTTCCTACTTTTATTTTTATTTTTAATATATTTTTCATTATGATTTGTAAGCCTTTTTTATTTTGGAAGATATTGTTGAAAGACGAGATATTTGAGATTTCAAGGTCAAATTTAAGATCCCTTAGTTTTGGGAAAAAGAGATACATCTTAGTGCCATATCTATTGTTATAGGTCTATCTAATATGAAACTCTAGATTATAAAAATATAGGTGTTCCATCCACATTTTTTCAAATCTAGAAAGATCTTTGACTATATAGGAATATCCTTTTCAATATATATGGTGAACAACAAGTGATTCGAGCAAGTTCCATTTAAAACTTTGGTATTGATCAAATAATTATGGATCAACCAATTTTTTGAGGATATAAAGTTATCATCCAATTTTTGGAGGATATAAAGTTGTCAAGAGTCTTTGAAGGATGATATTTTCCTTTTCTACATTTGTTTCAAATAAACTAAATTTTATGAGGTTTAATATCATATAGTTTTGTGTCTTCCAAACATCCCTTTAAAATGTGATTGTTGGCATTCCCTAGAATTCCCAACTTTTTTTAAAAAAATCCAATTTGGAATTGAAATCTCTTGAATAATCTAAGGGCAATATTTATAGAATTTGAT
Source organism: Torreya grandis (assembly GCA_037957365.1). Lineage (NCBI taxonomy): Eukaryota > Viridiplantae > Streptophyta > Pinopsida > Cupressales > Taxaceae > Torreya > Torreya grandis. Next base: position 4,765,879 of record JARHVA010000676.1, on the reverse strand, counting down.
CTTTTGGGATAATTACTTTCAGGGCTTGTATTCTCTTGTTTATATTTGAAACTGTAAATATCAATCAACTTAAATATTAAGGTGGAGTTGATATTTACCACTTTGCAAGTGAGACATTGGTAAATATTTTAGGTGCACTTTTTTAGGGATCCATAAAAGTTTAATTCCACTAGTCATACTCTCTACTTTTATTCTTAAAAACTCTCATTTCAAACTTCTAAATATTCATCTAGTATGATCAAATAATATTTCATTCATTTAATGAAGCATTAAAACATAATAATTTTTGGTGTTGATCATGTTTTTGAACAGTCTCTTCTTGGAAGGGGCATTGAGGCCCCTAATATTCTAGGAAATTGCCTTCATTGAGTGGGCCTAATCATCTTGGTTCCTACCAAGATGTTATCTATAGACACATAAACTTGGCACAAGACTCTTGTTTCTAGTGTCTTCTCCCTAATTTAACTTATTTAGTAAACTTGTACAATTAATCATATTTGTAGGATAATCATAACCCCACATAGGTGTACATTTGGTCCATTGAGCCTAAAAATCACCCCAACACTTATATAGAAGGTATCTGTTAATAAATTTGGATTATTATCATATATTAGCAAACCCTGCCTTCAAAATATATCATAAATTTCATTATGTGTAAAACCATGTATTGTATGTAAGTCCATTTATTAAAAATCCATGCACTATATGGGTTTGCCCCTTTAGATGTGTTGGGTCATTTTCACTTTCCCATTGATCATGCACCTTTAATTTTGCCTTTCTAAATTTCTATAGTGGGCTTGCATGCCTAATTTATCCTATATCAACTTATATATATAATATATTATCAAGCTATAAGCATAAGTAAAGTAGGAGCTACACATATTACACATCAAAAGTTAATCTTAGATCCAAACATCAAATCAAATCCTATAATCATGGTGTTATCATTATATCTTGATTTCATTACATTTCCCTTATAAAAAATAGAGTATTGGACTACATTTATCTACATCATCACTTATAAAGAATATGAGATTCAAAAACTTCACTTGAGTTATTCCATCCACACACTCATAGAATTACATGGAGGTTTGATTTCAAGCATGTGGGATACATAGTTGTAACACTTCCTTGGTGGTTTATCAACTCTATTAATTTTGTTGTTTTGTATTTTTAAGCTAGTTTAAGGATGAGATTATCCTATTCTTCACATTTTTCCTGATAGATCCATAAATCAAAGCTACATATATAACAAGAATAAATAGTTCATAGGTGATAAAAATATTATCTCATGAAACCCTAAAAGGATAGATTTGTCCTTGGTGAGATAATCATTTTTGGATGTGCATATGACACACCTATACCATGAGTTTATACAATAATATAGTATAATTTTCATAGTTTAGGAGCAGGGTGCATACAGTCAATCTAGAGTCTCATAATTTCATAACATTATACAAGTGTGAGAATTCCTTATCCCTTTAGCATTTATATTACTTAGTCTATTTTAATTGTGGCAATTGGACTTTTTTCTCTTTGTATCTTATTTAAAATGGATTTGAATTGTATACTTTCACTCATTATGATTATATCTATTTAATTTCAATTATTTTATTCTTTATTATGTATAAAACCAAACTTACAGTTAACATAAATGGTAAAACCTTACTCTTTCACACATTCAACCTATGGTTTCCACAAATACTTTCTTATTTATGACTTGGACATTTTTCATATTTTGAAAGTATAATTTATTCACTCCTTCAACCCTTTATCTTTGTGTGCACATTTGTTTCTTTTCCTCATCATTTACATTAGGGAAATTTATGAAATTACCTTATTTATATTAACTACTATATTTCATAATATGGAAATTTCAAATCATGAAGATAATTTATATGTATTAGATGTTGGATCATTAGCCAAGATCTCTAGTTCAATTAAATGCACATATTTATAAGGAACATCATAAGCATTGCTTTGAGCAAAACTAGAAATGAGAATATTGCATAAAAACTAAGAAAAATCATCCAACACACTCCATATCAACATATCACCATCTAATATGTACAAATAGGAGAGTAAGGTGTGTAAATATTCCATAAACAATCATAAAGGGCCTAAAATAATCATGTAACTCCTAACTTTGAAATGACCAATCAAAGAGTAACATCTACTAGCCAATGATAATGAATGAGAGTATCTCCATATGTCTAAGTACACTTAAGCAAGATAACTAAAGTGTAGGAATAATCCATGTGTGTGTAGTAATAAACCAAATTATAAGAAAATAAATATCCTACACTAACACCCCCCTCCCCCATAAGCACAACTTAGGTGGGTAGAATAAATAGGTCTTGATACAATGCTTGATGAGGCACTTATGTATAAATCAACTATCATAAAATGGAGAAAATGTGAAAGCCCATAGGAAAAAAATCCCCCCCTAAAAGAGAGAAATAATAAGAGAGGAATAAAAATCCCTACCTAATCCACTCTTCACTGATTTTACCTCTGATCTATAGTCACTCCAGAGAGCTCCTTTATAGGATACATGTAGTATCATGTAGGGATTTTTATTCCTCTATTATTATTTCTCTCTTTTAGGGGGGCATTTTTTCATTATTCACCCAAGAATAATGAATAATGCTAACATAAAAATATATAATATATGAGGAATTAAATAATACACTTTTACCTAACAATGCTTAACATCTTTATGTAGCCTTCATTATTAATATTATCTAATGGACAAAAATCCCTACTTGATACTACATGTATCCTATAAAGGAGATCTCTAAAGTGACTATAGATCAGAGGTAAAACCAATGAAGAGTGAATCACCCAAGAATAATGAATAATGCTAACATAAAAAACTCAAGAATAATGAATATATCTACCAAGTGTCTGATGGATATCCAACCAAGGTGTGGTTTCTATACAATGAAATATGCTATTCATGTATATTAGATGGTCTAACTTCTCCATGTAATGATGGTGAATCAGAATTAGAGATAAAGAAAGAATGTGGAATGCCATGTAACTATGTATAAGACTAACCAATGTTTAATGAGTCCTGAATCAAAGTACTTACTTCCTATATTATCTAAAGTGGGATAAAAGTAGTTGGATCAAGAAATAACTCCTAAATATCTAAAAGGTGACAAGGAGATGGTGGGTGTGTGTTCCCATCACTAATATAGTCATCTATGTTTAAGATGAGTCCTCATCATCATAGATGTGCTTACGCTCAAAAATGTCATCAAGTCCAAGTGAGTCTGATGAAGAATGTGAATGAGAGTTGGGTAAAAAGTGTAAGAAGGTATATAGTTGAGGATGGTGATCAATTACTCCCACTACCAGTACAATATCACTATGCAACTCTTTGACATACACTAAATTTGGAGTGAACTCAATTTGCATGCTCAAACCAAGGTGAGTAATCTAATAAAATGATAGGATATTAGTTAAAAGTGAGGGAATACTTTTATCATTATTTAATGTTCTACCACTCACTTTAATAGAACCTATCTCAAAAACTTCTATAGAAGTGTCATTACCCAAATGAATAGTGGATAGGTCACATGGTCCCAAAGAAGTGAACTCAATCTGTGAAAATGAAATGTGATGTGATGCACAAAATTTACTAACCCATGTAGGATTCAGAGGTATAACTACAACTATGGCCATTCCTTTCACTTTCTTCTCACCATTTTATTTTGAATTTTCTTTAACATTATCATTTTCCTTGGATGATGTAAGGGTTGATGAAGATGACTTGATAGACTTAGGAATGCCTATATTGTTATTCTCAATAAGGCTTGTTAGGTGGTTAATCTGCTTCTTGAAACATTTTCTTTCATCATGTTTGCCTATGAAATACCCACATTTGATCCTCTCTTTCTTAGGATTAACACTAGAAGAGGATGTCTCATTGGTTGATTTGGAGGCTAGATGTTTTTTTATCACTTTTATTCTATTTCTTCTCTTTTTTATATGAAGCCTTCCCTTTCCCATTCCTATCAACTAGGGCTTGAGGTTTTGAGGACTTCATTATGCCTATCTATATCAAATTATCTTGATCCTAAGTTAAGCCAGCAATAAATGTATCTAAAGAAGGCATATTCCATGTCGTACTAAGATCACTTTTTTGTGTCACATAAAGTAAAGACAAACACAGAGTAATATAGGCCCAATTTGAAGAGAATGGATAGAACAAGTTGATCATCTTTCTTATCTATTCGACATTATTTTAACTGCAACCTCAGATATTTAAATTTAGTGACTAAATCATGTAGTCTGTCAAAGTCAAATGGTCTCAAACTAAAGATCTTGATCTCTAGTTCATGACCTCTCATCACATCCTACTTCCCAAAGAGTTTTCCTAGTGTGGTCCATACATCATTAAGTGTTTTAGTAAATCCAATGTGAAAATGAAAGTCAATAAAAATATACAAACTAAGATAAACATGTGTTTGATCACATCTATTAAACCATTGATTTTTATCTACATCTATTATAGGTTCAATTTCCTTGTTCATAGTTATCCTATAGAATCATTATTTTAATAGAATAAGTGGCACATTTTTTTCCCATTTGTGATACCTAAATGCAGTAAGAAGTAGGAACCATCAATCCATGATGCAAGAAAAAATATTATAGAATTGAGTGTGTAAGAATAAGAACACACACCAAAACACCCCACCCTCAAATCAAAAAATTATGAACCCCCCAATTTGGCATTTTATAACACCTGTAAATAAGATGTCCCTAGCTCAGCAAGGCTAATGGGTAGAGGAAAGTCTAACATCTTAGTCCTTATAAAAAAAATTATTTCATTCATAACACTCATGAATATCAGTGAAATACTTGTGTGATATATAAATAATATGTTCTCTTCAATTCATGAGATAAATAACATATTGCAAATATCTAAAATAGATTGATAATCATGATTAGGTCTTGATTTTGACTCTTTTGAAATATTTGATTTTTTTTGCATTTTTTAGAAATGTGATTTCATTTTTATTTATTTTTTATTGAAACCAATGATATCAAAAACTAAAATGAATCAAGGTGTCAAAAATAGAAGAGGTTAGAATAGATTTGAATATTTTAAAACATGTGTCAATGATATGTATGAACTAGAATATGTTTGTATGGCTAAACAAGAGAAAAAATCCTCCATAGTAACATTGGGAAGCATGTGTGAACAATAATATTATGCATATGATTGATTTTACATTCTCATTTCATCAAATCTAGACTTGTCAAAATATGTCTTATATATGACCAATATAGCTTGAAAAAGAGAGATTTTACATGAACTAGAGCGATTTTTCATAATGAAGCTGAGTAAGCTGAAAAGTAGAAGATTTAAGACTTTGTATACTAAAAATGAGGTTTCTATGTAGAAAAAGGAAAAGGATATGATCAACCAATTACAACAATAATGATAAATGATTTTGTCCTATAATAAGTGATTTTTTCACGTAGTAAAAGTGATAATAGATTAATGTGTACTATGAAAATAATGAGATAAATTGATTATTTTAGTAAAATATATCACTATTTTAAGTTTTTCATATTTGTAAATTGAAATAGGACCAAGAGGCCAAAAAATCAATAAAATCCAAGGTCATAAATTAATCTATCAATCAATTACACATGTAATCAAAATAGAATAATAAGATGCAACAATCCATATTCTATGTACAGTAAAAAAAATTGTATTATTTGAATTTTACTTAAATTTTATAATATTTAAAAATTTAACAAGCTACCCAATGATCTTACCCATATAAAATATAAAACTAAATAAGAAGCGCAATGATGATGTTGTGAATTAGGAATAATGTTTTGTTTTCTCTTCAGACAAGGCCACTAGAATTAGATAGGGGTGTAATGTATTGGTCTCCTTAAGGCCCATATGTGTCTTATAAGGTTTTATTATTTACGACTAATATATAAAATCCATTCCTCCTACATGTTCTATATAAATTTTCAAGGGATATCAATCTATTATAAAAACCACTGTGTGTCATCTTCATCACTTATAACCCTAGCTCAATAGACCATGAATGATAAAATAAATAAAATAGAAAAAGAGGTTAGTGGTAAAAAAATTTCCAGACCTCAAACCCTTTATGTTTATAACTACCTACATATTAATACTTTGAAGAGGGATCGAATTCTATGTAGTTATCCAATGCTACAGTGTTGTGTGTGAAAAATTGGTGTAATGTTAGATTCTTGTGTAATTCTAGTGTGATTAATTTATTCAACCATGAATTGTGACTTTGGAGGTGTACTTAGACTTTATCTCATGGATACTATGGTTTTATGTAATTAGAATTAGGAGAAATAGTAAATTTTATCTTAATGTGCAATTAGAATTCTACTGATTTTTAATGTATGAGACTCATGTGTAATCAAAATTTTGATGATTTTTAATGTATAAGCCTCATGTGTGAAAAATGACTTGAAAATGTGATTTTATAGTGATCAATTAAGAATATTTTTAGATATGGCTTGTTAAACATATAAGACAACCCATTACATGAATTTTAAATTAAGAAACTAGTTTTTATTTGGTAGGATGATGAGGTTAATGGAACTCAATAGGACCAAGGAGTAGGATAGTCCAAATGGCATGTTGTTGTTCTATGATAAAAGACAAGGATTATGGATCAGTAAGGGGGTAAGATTGAGATATTTTGAATGATGAATAGGGACATTTAGATATCATTAGTTATTTTTAGGAATAAGTCATCTTCATAGAAAGTGAAATAAAGATAGTCAAAATACCATGAAATGAGGCATGAGTTAAGTGCATATAAAGGGTGGTCATAGGTACATAGTTTTAGCACGTACATTTATGTGTTTACATTTGTTCCCATTTTATTATAGTAATGTAGCAAAGTGAAATTACTATAGTATAGGGAAAATGTGTACCTAAACTTACCTATGAACAATAGTCTTGAATATCAACCACAACATTAAACTATGATTCATGCAAAAACCTGTAATGAAACATGTATGAAATCAATCTCTACTTAAGATAAAAATAAAGTAGTAAAAACAAGAAAAATTATTGATCTAATAATGAAGAATGAATACACCTAATTGGACACACAAACCATTGGTTTTATGGTATAAAATTGGTGACTAGATAGGGTAGTCCCCTTGGAGATTTCTTATTTTTTGAATATCTTGGATTGGACTATGCATTCCCCAATCCTCATTAATAGGTGACTTTGTTTGATAAATCATGGTGTCTTTTACTTCATTGTCACTCACTCAAGGTAGGTGAAGTAGTTTATAATCTTTTTATTAATTCTAATAGATTTTTCTAGTGAAAACATGTGAACTAACCAATAGATAGAATAAGGCTCATTTATAGTGGAAAATTATTGTAAAACTAGTGCAATTCCTTTCACTTTCTTCTCACCATTGTAAAACTAGTGCAATTCCTTTCACTGTCTTGAATATCAACCACAACATTAAACTATGCTTAATGCAAAAACCTATAATGAAACATATATAAAATCAATCTCTACTTAAGATAAAAATAAAGAAGTAAAAACAATAAAACTTATTAATCTAATAATGAAGCATGTATACACCTAATTGGACACACAAACCATTGGTTGTATGGTGTGAAAATGGTTAATAGATAGGGTAGTCCCCTTGGAGATTTCTTATTTTTTGAATATCTTGGATTGGACTATGAATTCCCTATCCTCATTAATAGGTGAGTGTGCTTAATATATCATGGCATGTTTTACTTCATTGCCACTCACTCAAGGTAGGTGAAGTTGTTTAAAATCTTTGTATTAATTCTAATAGATTTTTCTAGTGAAAAAAGGTGAACCAACCAATGTAGATAGAATAAGGCTTATTTATAGTGGAAAATTATTGTACAACTAGGGCCATTCCTTTCACTTTCTTCTCACCATTTTATTTTGCCTTTTCTTTACAATTATCATTTTCCTTGCATGATTTAAGGGTTGATGAAGATGACTTGATAGACTTAGGAACACCTATATTGTTCTTCTTAATAAGGCTTGTTAGGTGGTTAATCTACTTATTTAAACATTTTTTTTCATCATGCTTGCCTATGTAATAACCAAATTTGATCCTCTCTGTCTTAGGATTAACACTACAAGAGGAGGTCTCATTGGTTGATTTTGAGGCTAGATGTTTTTTAATCACTTCTATTCTATTTCTTCTCTTTTTTCTATTAAGCCTTCCCTTTCCCATTCCTATCAACTAGGGCTTGAGGTTTTGAGGACTTCATTGTACTTATTTATATCAAATTATCTTGATCCTAAGTTAAGCCATAAATAAATGTATCCAAAAAAGACATATTCCATGTGGTTATAAGATCACTTTTTCATGTCACATAAAGTAAAGACAAACATAGAGTAATCTAGGCCCAATTTGAAGAGAATGGATATAACAAGTTGATCATATTTGTTATCTATTCCACATTATTTTAACTGCAACCTTAGAGATTTAAAGTTAGTGAATAAATCATGTATTCTATCAAAATCATATAGTCTCAAACTAAAGAGCTTATTCTCTAGTTCATGACCTCTCATCACATCCTACTTCCCAAAGAGTTTTTCTAGAGTGGTCCATACATCATTAGGTGTTTTAGCAAATCCAATGTGAAAATGAAAGTCAAGAAAAATATACAAACTAAGATAACCGTGTGCTTGATCACATATATTAAACCATTTGTTTCTATCTACATCTATTATAGGTTCAATTTCCTTGTTCATAGTTATCTTATAGAATCCTTGTTTTAATAGAATAATTTGCACATTGTTTTCCCATTTGTGATAACTAAATGTAGTACAAAGTGGAAACCATAAATCCATGATGCAAGAAAAAAATATTATAGAATTGAATGTGTAAGAATAAGAACACACACAAAAACACCCCACCCTCAAATCAAAAAATTATGAACCCCCCAATTTGGCATTTTATAACAGTTGTAAATAAGTTGTCCCCAGCTCAGCAAGGCTAATGGGAAGAGGAAAGCCTAACATCTTAGTCCTTATAAAATTTGTTATGTTATTCATAACATTCATGAATATTAGTGAAACACATGTGTGATATATAAATAATATGTTCTCTTCAATTCATGAGATAAATAACATATTGCGAATATCTAAACTAGATCAATAATCATGATTAGGTCTTGATTTTGACTCTTTTGAAATATTTGAATGTTTCTGCATTTTTAAGAAATGTGATTTCATTTTTATTTATTTATTATTGAAACCAATGATAGCAGAAACTAAAATGAATCAAAGTGTCAAAAATAGAAGAGGTTAGAATGGATTTGAATATTTTAAAACATGTGTCAATGATATGTATGAACTAGAATATGTTTGTATGGCTAAACATGAGAAAAAATCCTCCATAGTAACATTGGGAAGCATGTGTGAACAATAATATTATACATATGATTGATTTTACATTCTCATTTCATCAAATTTAGACTTGTCAAAATATGTCTTATATATGACCAATATAGCTTGAAAAAGAGAGATTTTACATGAACCTGAGTGATGTTTCATAATGAAGCTAAGTAAGCTGAAAATTAGAAGATTTAAGACTTTGTATACTAAAAATGAGGTTTCTGGGTAGAAAAAGGCAAAGGATATGATCAACCAATTACAACAATAATGATAAATGATTTTTTCCTATTATAGGTGATTTTGTCATGTAGTAAAAGTGACAATGGATCAATGTGTACTATGAAAACAATGAGATAAATTGATTATTTTAGTAAAATATATCACTATTTTAAGTTTTTCATATTTTTAAATTGAAATAGGACCAAGAGGCCAACAAATCAACAAAATCCAAGGGCATAGATTAATAGATCAATTGATTACACATGCAATCAAAACAGAATAATAAGATGCAACAATCCATATTCTATGTATAGTAAAAAAATTGTAATATTTAAATTTTATAATATTTAAAAATGAAACAAGCTACCCAATGATCTCATCCATATAAAGAACATAAAAATCCATGAGAAGTGGTAGATGAATGATTGGAATTGAAAACAATTGTGTATATTAGAATTAGAAAAGGCATCATGTGTGTTATAACCCTCAATTATATTTCCATACTCATACAGCATATTACTTGTGTCATTCTAATTTGTTCATCAAATTTTGGAAAAATAAAAAACTAATTACTTAAATGTGACAAACTTTTATGTAAAATTGAAATGCTACAAATATGAAATAAATGACACAAAGTGATTTATAACTTATTATATTTAGAAAAATGCTAAAAATGAAAATAAAAAAGACAAATTACTTAGATATAAATTCAACAATATAAGACTAAGATAAAAAATATAAAACTAAGAAGAGCTATGATGATGTTGTGAATTAGGAATAATGTTTTGTTTTCTCTTTAGACAAGGCCACTAGAATCAGATAGGGGTGTAGTGTATTGGTATCCTAAGGCCCACATGTGTCTTGTAAGGTTTTATTATTTATGACCAATATATCAAGTCCATTACTCCTACATTTTCTATCTAAATTTTCAAGGGATATCAATCTATTGTAAAAACCACTATGTGTCATCTTCATCACTTGTAACCCTAGCTCAATAGACCATGAAAGATAAAATAAATAAAATAGAAAAAGAGGTTAGTGGTTAATTTTTTTCCAGACCTCAAACCCCTTATGTTTATAAATACCTACATATCAATACTCTGAAGAGGGATCAAAGTCCATGTAGTTATCCCATGCTCAGTGTTGTGCATGAAAAATTGGTGTAATGTTATATTCTTGTGTAATTCTAGTGTGATTAATTTCTTCAACCATGAATTGTGACTTTGGAGGTGTACTTAGACTTTATCTCATGGATACTAAGGTTTTATGTAATTAGAATTAGGAAAAGTAGTAAATTTTATCTTAATGTGCAATTAGAATTCTGATGATTTTTAATGTATGAGACTCATGTATACTCAAAATTTTGATGGTTTTTAATGTATAAGCCTCATGTGTGAAAAATGACTTGAAAATGTGATTATATAGTGATCAACTAGGAATATTTTCAGATATGGATTGTTAAGCATATAGGACAACCCATTACATGAATTTTAAATTAAGAAACTAGTTGTTATTTGGTAGGATGATGCGGTTAATAGAAATCAATAGGACCAAGGAGTAGGATAGTCCGAATGGCATGTTGTTGTCCTAGATAAAATACAAGGAGTATGGATCAGTAAGGGGGTAAGATTGAGATATTTTGAATGATAAATAGGGACATTTAGATATCATTAGTTATTTTTAGGAATAGGTCATCTACATAGAAAGTGAAATAAAGATAGTCAAAATACCATGAAATGAGGCATGAGCTAAGTGCATATAAAGGGTGGTCACATGTACATAGTTTTAGCATGTACATTTATGTGTCTACATTTTTTCCCATTTTAATTATAGTAATGTAGCAAAGTGAAATTACTATATTATAGGGAAAATGTGTACCTAAACTTACCTATGAATAATAGTCTTGAATATCAACCCCAACATTAAACTATGCTTCATGCAAAAACCTATAATGAAACATGTATAAAATCAATCTATACTTAAGATAAAAATAAAAAATTAAAAACAAGAAAACTTATTGATCAAATAATGAAGAATGAATACACCTAATTAGACACATAAACCATTGGTTTTATGGTGTAAAATTGGTGACTAGATAGGGTAGTCCCCTTGGAGATTTCTTATTTTTTGAATATCTTGGATTGGACTATGCATTCCCCAATCCTCAGTAATAGGTGAGTGTGCTTAATAAATCATGGTGTGTTTTAATTCAATGTCACTCACTCAAGGCAGGTGAAGTAGTTTATAATCTTTTTATTAATTCTAATAGATTTTTCTAGTGAAAAAAGGTGAACCAACCAATGTAGATAGAATAAGGCTCATTTATAGTGAAAAATTATTGTAAAAATAGTGCAAAACTAGTGCAAAATATAGCATAATCTAAATCTATTGTATTTTGTGTGGATAATGACATGGATTGTCATTCCATCTATGAAACTGGTGTAAAAATTAGCAAGAAGGTGGTCATGTGCTACACACATGTCCCCAATTTGATATTTAGGCATATTAATTTTGATACTAGGTAATATCAAGTGAATTTTTGAGAAAAACATTTGTGTGATAACTTAGACACATGTTGAACATGATGGCCCAAAACTAAGGAAATTTGAGACAAACCTGAGTATTTTTCTAAAAAAAAGTGATTGGGTATCTATTACAAACTGCCCTATACTTCCTAGATTCTGATATTTTTTTTAAATGGTTATTTTATACTTAATAAGATAACAATGTACTATTTGGAAATGACCATCCTATGCCCTTGTCTAAATGAAGTCACATTGTCAAAAACTACTTTTTTGATGATTTTTGGGTATGGACTATGATCCATTATGTAAAACCTATAAGATTCAATATGGGCACTATATTATAAGATTTTAGTCTTTAAGACAAGCCACTATGTATGCACCCCTCTTTTGAGGTGAGTTATGGAGCCTGTGTGATAAATTAAAATAAAAATTTATGCAAGATATGTTATGAAAAAGGTAAATCTGAGTAGTAATGATAATATGGAGGATCATGGCATAATTATATGTGAATTGATCAAATAAATGTAAGATGCATGTAAAAATCCAAGCATAAATAGTGTTTTGTCTAGATATATGTTATCAATGAAGCATGAAGTGATAAATTTATCAAAATAAGTATTAAAATCTAAATATAATTGATCTATGAGGTATGCATGATATTGATCATGGAATAAATAATGGGGAAGATGCATGATGTTCATCATGACATTAAAAACTAATAAAACAAGTGTCATGTCCATGAGACACATAAAAAGAGTACACACAAAGCACACAATATAATTATAAGGGTCCACATACAAGGGACATATTCAAATGTCACTCACAAAAACATAGAAACATACTATAGACTTAGATCTACACATGAAGATAGGTTCAAATCTCTGAAATTCAATAGATAATATACATAATACATGGAGAAGGAAAAGTAGACATGAAAATCATGCATGAATATGTAATTTATCCAAATTAGTAATTTATAACATTAGTATATTTAGTAACTTAAGTATCTTAGGAGATAACAATCTGAATGTAAGTGAGAAATATCTATAGATTATGCATAATGTAAATAATTGGGGTATGAACACTAAGTAATAAGCAAATAATGATAGAGCATATGTAAAATGATGCCAACAATGAACTTATTGAAGTATAAACAAGTTGTAGGATGCCCGTAACTTGTTTAAATCTAGTAATTATTACCCTATATTCACTAGCATAATACCATAGAATCAGACAACAATGCAGTGTGCTACTATCTTGGTAGAGAAATTTTTTTTATTTAACATTTTATGGGTCTATGACAGTAAATGACCTAAAACTATGTATGTATATGGCAAATTTTATGTTCTTCTTTCACTCATGTACACAGTGTCAAGCATTTTTTAATAAAAACTAGATATATAGAGAAATACAAATCATAAATTAGTTGATGTAAATAAACTACACAAATCATGTATAGGTCCTATTTTTTAAAATTTTACATATTTTATTTGTTTTATTTTTGTATATATGAATGATATGATAATGTAAAAATCAAACAACACATCCAAGGGATGTGGATAATCAAAAATGGATCTAGTGGAAGACCATAGAGTGTTAGATACTAGATCTTGTCAAATTCCCATAAGTCATAATCATTTTGATCATCATACCATTTATGATCTATAATTGTATCCTTGTATTTGGCATTGTTCTAAATCATATGCATCTATATGACATGTTATTCTACTTTGTAAGAACCTTGAGCCATATCTCTCATTTATGAATCTAAGATTATCATCCATAATATCATGAAGAATTTAAATTTTATTATCCTTAAATTTGAATGTAATACATATTTTTAGCTTATCAATTTTGGATTCTATTTCATGCAACCATTGTTTCCCTAATGTAGCATGTATCTAATTTCCTATGTATATAAAAAAAATTATTGTGTCCATAACTTTGGGTCCACACAAAATTGGTATTATAATATGTACTATTGATCTTGAACATGTGTGTGTGTGTGTGTGTGTGTGTGTGTGTGTGTGTGTGTGTGTGTGTGTGTGTGTGTGTGTGTGAAATCCATACTGATCATGTTGTATGTGTTAAATAAATACAAGTATGCACACATTTGTATTTGTGTCCTCATCTATTTCCACATGTTGTCTATACTCATCCTTAATGAAAACTTAAGTAGTTAAAGGATTGGTTATAGAATGCTTGTAGTTTTTGCATATGTGACCCTGTTGTTGAGATGTAATAAGTTATGGTATGGGATATATAATCTAAATAATGCCTTGAGCCTTATATTTCTAAATTTTTAGTTGTAATCTTGAACAAGTATCAATGGCATGCCATGTTATTCTGTGAACTATAAAAAAGGGTTTTCCATCTTGATTTGATAAACTAATAGTAGATCTATGTCATATTATTAGAAAATAAAAGTCTCTATCAAGTAACATTTATAGCATCACATGTGTTTTATCATGTGCATTATTGGCTTGTATCCTAATAAATGGCTCTATATCTATGAGTTTGACATTATTTACTAAATTTATGAATGGTGATTTTTTGGTACCTATAAATCATTGATCAATGTATTGTGCCTCTTACTCTCTAGGAATGCTAGATTTGACAAAAATGCTAGTCTTTATGACAACTAGTAGAACTACATGTTTTGTATTATCTATATGGAAAAAAAAAAAAAAAATTGCCTTTATCCATATCTAAAGTGTTTTTTTCTTATATCTGTATGCACTAGAATGATTGCCTTTGAATTATCTTTGAATTCACCTAGACCAACTAGTGTAAAAATCAAACCACATAGATAATCATGATGGTCATTTATATTTCATTATTATCATCATCATAACTATTATTAGAATCATCATCAATGTGCTTGATACATATGAAATTTGGTTCTTCTGAATTGACTAATAAAGGTAATTCATATACATGTTCTTATTGGCCCACCTTTTGAGGTGAAAGTTTTGATTCTAAGTTATCTTTAGAGTATAAATTTTAATTATTTGTAATATACTCATGAGCCACATCTAAGTACATTTGTTATATAATAATTGTTTATGGTGGTTTTAGAATAATATATTGAGGTACCCCCAACTATGATGGACTCTCAATGGTAAATTTGTATTATTACAATATCTAAATGGTTAATTATTAGCTAGGAATGTTTATAAATATCCATCATGTATAAATTTGACACACATGTAAAGTAAATTTTACAACTTCCATAGTATGTATTCATGGCCTGCCCAATAGTAAATTATAGTTTGAATGATTAGGCATTACTTTGAACTAAGTAGATATATTTTGGGAGCCATTTTAATATATAAAGTGATAGAATGATGCACATCATCAAATCCTTTGATATCTTTATATGCATTTTGAAGCATATCCATGTTAATACCCATTGTTTTTAAGAAATCAATATTGAAAATATTCAACCCTAAACCATTATCAATTAAATCCCTTTCTATTTTTATAATTTTGATTTGAATTTGTATGAAAAAGGTAAATTTTCATTAATAGTAAACTATGAAGGCAAGTCACATTTCCAAAAGAGATAACATCCTCAATATCATTCAAAGTGTTTACAATATATGCAAAGTAAGAAGGCTCTATGTCACAAGATAGAGGTGTCTAATGTAATGTTTGGTATAAAATGTCCTTGAAAATAGTAGCTTTCTAAAGCAATTCTAGTTTGGAAATATTAGCTACTATATTCCTTAATTGATCAATAATATCATATACTCAATATTGATTAATAGATCATATTGGATTAGGTTAGGGATGGAGGGGAATCATATGAATTTAGTCCTCTTTCCTTATTTGAAGAGGCATTAAACCTTTTCTACTAAAAAAAAAAATCAGATCGTAAGGTCTACCATAAGCCTAGGGTGAATAGTAGAGGTGGGAAATGAGATAAGATAGTTGTGAGGATTAAGGGTAGGAGAAAAATGAACCATTTGAGATCTCTAATATCCAATAATAATAGGTGGAAACTTAAACTAATCCATGCAACTGAAAACATCATATAAATATTCATTATTAAGCTCTTGACTAATTTATGATGTTATCTTTACCATTAAATTATGTATCTATGGGCTTACATAAATGTAAAATATTTGGCAAGTGATAGGCAAAGAACATGTAAATAGCACCAAGAAAATTTTAACCAAGAAATAATAGATATATTAATCCATTATGATCAAGATGAATACATAAATCATAAAATCAATAATTTGAAACCCTAATGGAAATGTTAAAAATATAAGGAAACCTTAATGGTAAGCTAGGGATTTTGGAAATGTTCAACAATAAGTAGGTTCACCAATGTGTTTTAACAAATTTTTGAAAAATAGAAAACTAATTACCTAAATGTGAAAAACTTTTACATAAAATTAGAATACTATATATATGCAATAAATGACACAAACTGATTTAGAACTTACTATATTTGGAAAAATACTAAAAATGGAAATAACAAAGACAAAGTACTTAGCTAGAAATTTGACAATGTAAGATTGAGATGAAAACTATAAAATTGAGTGAAAGGCTATATGATGATGTTATGAATCAGGAATAATGTTTCACTTTCTCTCTAGATAATATCATTAGAATTAGACATGGGCATGATGCATTGGTGTACTTAGGGCATATTTACAACCAATAGGGTTTTATGCTTCATGAATGATATGGTAGGTTTGATTCACCTGTGTGTTCTACTTGATTGTAATGAAGATCTTGATATCTTGAAAAACCAATATGTGTAATCTTATTTACTTGTAACCCTATCTCAATAGACCACAAATGAAAAAATGCATAAAAAATAAAGAAAAAGGGCTATCATTTGAATTTTTTCTAGAACTCAACACCCCCTATGTTGATCATTGCCTACATATCAATAATATGAAGAGGGATCAAACTCTATGTAGTTATTCCATCATATGATGTTCTATGTGGAAAAATTGTGCAATGTTAAATGATTATGAAATTATGGTGTGATTAAGTACTTCATTCATGACTTTCGACCTTGGATGTGTACTCAAAATTTATCTCAAGGGTACTAGGGTTTTATGTATATATAATTGGGAGAAACATGGAATTTTATCTTAATGTGTAAATAGAATTCTAGTGTTTTTAATGTATGATCCTCTTGTGTGTAAATGACTTGAAAATATGTTTTTATAGGTGATAAATTAGGAATTCATTCAAATAAGGAGTGTTAAACATGCAATAAAACCCATTACATGAATTTTAAATTAAGCAATTACTCAGTGTTTGGTAGGAAGATGAGGCCATAAGAACTAGATAGGACCAGGGAATAAGATATTCCAAATGGTGAACTATTGTCCTAAGAGCAAAGACAACTGAGTTGGGATTATGGATTAGTCAGGGGATAAGCTTGAGTTTTTTTTAATGAAGAATAAGAACATTCTGATTTCATTAGTTTCTTGTAGGAAAGGTAGTCAAAATATTATGGAATGATGTATGATCAAAGTGCATATAAAGGGTGGTCACAAGTACACTATTAAATTTTAGTTTATGTGTCTAAACCAATCATAAAATTCATAATAATTATAATTATCATTAGCATAATCATCCTCTTTATCCTAAAATTATGCTACACCACTCTTTTAATATTTCATATTTGTATATGTAAAACCAACTTTAACATATTATGATATTAAACCTTATGATTTATTTTGTTTTTCTATATGTATTGTATCATATTCCTTTTCTATGATTATACTATATGTCTTTGATTGAGATATATATTTCCTTTATGTGTTCTTGCTCTAAATATGTTCCCTATTTTGAGAAGGAAATTACCTTTTCCTCATAATCAAATGTAATGCAACCTTTGTTTTTATTGATCAATGCCCCTATTGTTTTTAACCATGAAACTCCAAGAATAACATTATTTGTATTTTTTATGAATAATACCACTAGAAGTATTATGACATTATTTTGAGGAAAAAAATATTGTTAACTCAATGAATCCTGACATTATTTTGATGTCATTGTTTGATCCAAGATATATTATAAACAATGTATAATTAAAAAAATCCTGATAGTCTATCACCTTCACATAAGTAAATTTCTTGACATCTATGTAAGCAGTGATAGTAAAAATTTCTTGATATGAAGAGGGGCCTTGTAATTGTCTCTTTTGGAACCACACTTATAACATGGTATTTTGTAGGTATATCTTTATTTTGAACCTATTTTTGTTAAAACCCTCTCTTAAGAATACTTTGTTATTTGACTTGAATTTATTTTTTCAACTTCTCTTATTCTATCTTTTGTACCCTTTCTTGTTTTTTCACAATTTGTTCTTTTAATAATCTTTACTTTTCAATTTTACCCTTTTTAACCTTTGTTTTTAAAACTATTATTTATTTAATTATTATTTTTAAAATATTTATTTTTCATATTTTTCCATTTGTAATATTCTTTCTCTAAGTTTTTTATTTGTAACTATTTTTATCTGAATCATCCTTTTGTATCCATGTTTATTGTTTTTGTTCCTTTTGCACTAGATCTAATTTTGAATTTTGTTCTAATTGCACTTTTTATTTAAGAGATGAAATCATAATGTGGGTGGGTTGTTTGATTTATGTATCTATTATAGTATTACCATTATCAATTATCCTGTATATTTTATCTTTTAAATCCAAACAACTATTTGCATGATGCCCATGTATTATATGATATGCACATCAACATTTTGATCTTATTATAGGATGTATAAGAAGTAATTTTATCACTTTATTTTGAAGCATTTATTTTAAACATTCACTTGAAATCTTAGTAGTCTTTTGTGCACTTTTTAAATCACTAGTTTTACATGTATTTTATTTTGGCTTTCAATCTTGATATGAAGTCTTGTTAAGCAAAAAAATTCTATATGAAAATGAAAATACATGATTAACACTAGTATACTCGGGTTTATTACCTTCATTTAGAACTATAGTGTTGCTCAACTTATCTCTTAGGATAATAATAGCATGGAAATAATGAGAGTAAAGGTATCTATCACTATATTAAGGGTTAAGAAGATACCTTATATCATATTGAATTAATGTATGCTTTTATTCCCATGTTATATTTGACTTTACAAAAAAATCATTAGTAATGTTTGTGTCTTAGTTTGTGCCCTGATTCATTTTACTTCATGAGTATGAGTGATTTTATTAATTAAAGGAATACAACATGCCATAAATACTATATATGTTTGAAACAAAAATTATTCATCCATTATAGCCAAGAAATTTTTGAAAATTAAGGTAATATAAAAATAAAATTTGAAACCCTAGGGGAAAAATCAAAGGAAATTATGATTTTTTAGTAAGGAGGGAACATCAAAGAAAGTTTGAAACAAGATTTAAGAATATGAAACCCTAAGACAAGATTTAGGAATCTTATAAATTAGATTGGAACCCTAGGGAAACCTAAGGTTTTACAATGCTCAAATAATAAATAGGTTCATCAAATGTTTTATCTTGAATTGAATTAATTTGGTGATTAATATTAATTTTGATAAATATAATAGAATAACGAAAGGTGGTTTAAATATACTTCTAAACAACAAATTCAACAAATTGAAGGTAAATGACATAAATAGATAAAACAAATTGATTGTAAACAAGACTAAAATATGTAATTGAAGGATGAATTTGGATTTTTAATCCACCTAATTAACTATGTCAATTGAATGATGCAAAAAGATAAAAATAGGATAATATTCCCAAAATTTGGATTGGAGCTCATACAAAGATGAGAATCTTAGATAGGGATAGGATCATTGGTTATTATTTTCCCTATCTCTCAATTTTTACCTTTCATGTAAAATTGGGTTTTAGGTCATAGTGACATGTGACAATGGAAATCAGGTCTATGTGCACTAATTTTATCTTTAGAGATGTGTGAAAGATTTATAGATAGCTTATTGAAGTTGAAAAACCCTAGTAGGGCATGTAATGATTGATTGACCTACAATCAGTAAAAATAGGAGTGTAGTTAGGCTAAGATGACCCTAATGACCACCATGATGATTGAACATTACCTACATATCTAATACTCGAATGAGGTAAATAAAATCTAATGTAGTTATCCCACCTAAGTGATTCATGAAATTGTGCCCCTTTGACTATATGAATGCATCTAGAAATATATTTAATACTTGATCATGATGGAGGGATGCATAAAACTTGCTTGATACTTAGTTGAGGACTATTGGAGGTGCTTAGAACCTAAATTAGGAAGAATATGGAACTTTTTATTAAGATACACTTGTGTAAGTAATCCCCTAAATTAAAATTTCCTAGTTGTGTAATAAGAAACTTGAATATGCCTTTATAGCAATTCAAAATGGATGACCACACACTAGGTAGAATAAAAACACAAAGGATGGCCTAAGGGAGGGTTCAATTTGAAAATTTGACTGTTAGTAGGAGATATATAAGAAAGCTATATAGGGACAATATGGATTACCACCATTGTCCCTATTGAGCGATCATGTCCCCTAGGGAAAAGTGATGGACTTTAAGTATGGGTTAAGGCATGCATATACATGGTGGTGTTTTTAACAATAAAAAAAAATCTATATGCCATAGATGATGGTATTAAGATAAAAATAGGTCCTCTTTTATACTTAGGATAGGGTGAAGTATCAAAATAGGTAATGACTAAGTGCACAAGTTAATTAAAGGTAAAATACATATGATCAAGTATTAAGATAAAAATAGGTCCTCTTTTATACTTAGGATAGGGTGAAGTATCAAAATAGGTAATGACTAAGTGCACAAGTTAATTAAAGGTAAAATAAATATGATCAAGTATTAATGACTATATTTAGGTTACTACATAACCCTCACCAATGAAAAGTATGACTCTTTAAAAACCTACAACTAAATCAACTAGAGCTTCACACACTCAATCTAAGTACAAGATATAACCTCTTTCTAATATCAATTGATTTGGACAAGAATGAGGGTGGAAAATATAATGGCTAACCTAGTCTCTATCCTATACTTATTCACTCTCTTGTGGTCACACTTTAGACATAAAAACGTAGAAAAACTAACAACTTTTTTGTTTGAAGTAATTACTAAAAATATTTATTTACACACATGCATAGTCTTACCTTACTTTCTTATTAAACACACATGAAGAAGATTAAAATTAGTTTCTATACCTCATGGAGTTGATACACACACTTCTTAGTTCTAGATAGCCACCACACTTGAAAAGCTCCTTCTAAGATTTTAATCTCTCTCACTTAGAAGCTAGAACTAAATCTCTCTCCCTTCTCAATTAAATCCCCATTCTTTTTAAGGATGAAGTAAATCTCACATGACTAGAAGTGACATATTGTGGGGCCTCTTAAATTTCCCTTTATCTTATAAAATACTCATGTCAAACAATTATGTTCTCGGTAGTTACTTTTTTTTTTTAACTCCACAAATTAAACTAATAGTTACTTTATAACAATATTTACATACTAACATATTAATGTAGAACAATAATTTAAAAACCACCACATGCATGAAGTTGTTTTTTTCATCATCTTCTAAGATGGTCAATTTTAGTATTATATATAATTAAAACCTACTCTACTCGATGTTCCTAAGATTTTGGTAATTTTTTTATGCTTCTAGGAGTGTTCTTTAGCATATTCACCACATGTAATGATGAAAAAAATTTACATGTCAAAATCTCACACAAAGACACTAGTTCATTTTTTATATAAGAGATTTCTTATTAACCCAGATGCTCTTGTAGCATGAATTTATTAAATTAGTTTCTCTATTTAAATTCTTGTTTCCATTCTACCCATGTTTTTTTATACATTCCATATGAAATAAAGATATTACACAAATTATTGCCTCCTCTACCTCTCATCTATAAAGAACATTACTTATATTTTTATTTTTTTCATTTATAAATTATTTTAAGTCATAAATGACTATTTTGGTTACCTATTTTCATTTCTCTTCATATTAAATTTGATGCTTAAAAAACCTGAGACTTTCATGATTTGTCTTAACTTTGACACATTTATGCATGAGATATTATCACCATTATTTATCTATATGAATGATAGTTGACATTTATTTCTTATGTCTGTGTCTTACCAATTTTTTTCCTTTGAGTTACATACTTGAAAATGATATGGGGCACCTTTATTAAATAAACATTATCCTAATTCCCTATTTATAAGAATCACATTCTACATCAAATATCTTGAATATATATGGGGTAGATTAAACTAGAGTGGAAGCAAGAACCTTTGTATTTAATATAATGCTTTAATTTATATATCCTAATAGGAAAATTAATCCTTCAATAAAATTTTCAAAGGTGCAATAATATGAGCACAATTGAAAATAAATATTTTTTAGTAATCTGGTAGACCCAAGAATCCCCTTAAACCCTATTGGCTGAAAATTTTGTCAGTGGGACAAATACTAGATTTTGGTCAACATTGTTATGATAAATTCCCTCTCCAATTATTATTTGGAGATACCTTTATTGAAAATTAAAGTGATACAAGAAATAAAGTTATTTACATCAGAAATTTTTTATATGGAGGTTGTATTTTTAACCAAAAAGTAAGAAAATGTGACAAAAAGGAAATGTAAGAAAAAAATGATGGAGAAAATAATTATATGAGAGGAAAATAGGGATAAAAATTATAAATTTAGGTATTCAAACATAGAAAATCACTAGAATATGAGGCAATAATTTGTGTAATATCTTAGCATAGGAAAACTTTATCATTAAAATGAGATGGAAAAGACATATTCTATAAATAAGAACAAATACATACACCAAGGAGATTTAATAATACTAAAAATAAATATAAATAACAACTTCATATTCCCCAATAAAATACATGAAAACTATTTTAATCCCACCAAGGTTTCATAATAATATAATTTCCTAATGTAGATTCAAAAGGAGTTCTACAATGAAATTTTCAAGTGTATTGACTATCTAATAATTAAACTTAGAAATATTTTAAATAATAAGAATCAAACACAATAACATATAAACATTTATTATCTATCAAAAATATTTCTGGCACAAAGTCTACAGAAACTCTCTTTCTATTGATTCTTCCACAAGCTGAAAATTCAATCGCTTCTCTCTATTCTTACCAAGAATTTATTTACTGTCAAAAATCTCTTCAAATGAGCTCAAAACTCTTATTTATAAGTTTCATTGGGTGGCTATATTTCATAACCACCTTTTCTAAGTTTAGACTACCTAAAAAGGTACGTTGGTAAAAAATTACAACTTAAAAATTGGAAAAATGTGTAAATAAATTTACATGACTTGCAAAAGTGACTTGACATTTTTTCACAACTTAAAACTTTCAAAAAGGACTTAGAAAATTTTCATGACTTATAATATGAAAAATTCTATTTCAAAAATACATAACTTGAGATTGTGAAAATGACTTTGACAATTTATAATTATCAAAATTATCAAATTTTCACTACTATTTATTCATCTTCATCATAAGGTATGATTTGGACCTCTTCTTTTTTTAATTCTTTATGTTGCATATTTTTCCTATGTTCACTGAATATATGCATGGTTTATTTGACTTTATTGTCATTAGGGTCTTTTGAATGAATAAAACAAATATCTACATCATAGTGGAGATCAACCATCTGGTGTGAATTCAGATGGAGTCTCTTCATAATTTTATCAAAATTATCAAGGAAATTTCAATTTTTGACAAATTTTTATATTGACTCATAATTAAATGTATATTTTTGAGTCATCTATTTTTCAACTAATTATTTTAACTCATCTACAATTGTTTGTTCTAAAACCACTTTTTTGTCATCATCCACAAATGAACAAGGAAGTTTCACAATTTTTCCTTGTATCTCCATTATTGCATTAGCTACCAATGATTGAGATTTTATGAATTTATTTAAACATTCATCAATGATGTGAATCTAAACTTTAGTGGCACCTAAGAACTCTAAGATCTACAATGTCTTATTATTTTATAACTCCTTTTATGAGATCATTTGGATCAATATATGAAAAGTATTCCAATTGTGGTATCATTCATTTCCATTTATCTACTTCAATTACATATTTGTATTAAATTTCTTTTACAATGTCATATTTATACTTGATCTCAGCATAGATAGTCATGGTTGTATTTATTGTTTATGTCCCTTTCTAGATCAATTTCTCATACCACTATTTTGTTTCTCTCCCCATATGCCCAATTTATTTGGTAGCATTCATTGTCTCAAAATCTAAAATCTAATAAACAATAAAAAAAGATAGAACATTGAATTGGTTTTATCAACTTTTGAACAACTGATTTGAGTTATTCAACTTATTATTTTAATTTTTATTTAGTGACTTTGTCTTGGTCCATCTTTTGAAAGAGAGTACCAATTTCAAACTATATATTTTATTTATCCCCTTCTCTAGTAGTTTTTCCAAGATGCAGTTTTGATTTTTGATTATCAATGGCATTGACACTATCTTTGTATTTTTTAGCAGGAGGGACTTCCACCTCATTATATCTTTCTCTTATTTCATATATAATTATTCTATAAATTGTTTTAGGTTTATTTACTGCACAAGGAGTAGGAATGGTTAGAACACTAAAATTAATTTCTTTCAATTGTACAACTTTATTTCTCTTTTTCAACACCTCATTCAACCAATAAAGAACCTTTATGCTAGGTGGTTGATGTACAAATACATGCTCTAATTAATTTTGAGTATCTAGAGGAAGGGTGTGTTGAAAATGAAAATTATTACATCAATTAATCAACCCTTTCACCTATTATGAAGGTCAAGATGGAATAAAACTAATTTAATTATACATATATAAGTAATAAGAATTAATCCTAAGATGTGTAAAGGATTTTTTTAATAATTATGGGAATAATTAAATAAATCAAACATTGAATTAGACATCACTATAGTTTAGAAATTAAATACTTATTTAATTGTAAATTTAGAATCATATTAACAAATATATAATCTAATTTATCCAATAGAGTAAAGCCTATGAATGATGCAATCTCTTGAATAACAGATCTCTAATCTATATAAGATTCTTATCAATCTATCTCTTTATCAGTCTCTCAATGGAATAACCCCAAAAAAAATTTGGAATCGCCTTTCAAAGTACACAACAAGATGGTGTTTATGGCTCATCACACAACTTTAATACAACACAATGCATCTAACTATAAATACATAAAATACTAATAACCAATAACTAGATTGGTTAAACATAGATGCTTACTTAGGGATAAATGCCACTAGGAAATGCTTTAGAGAATAATGTTACCTTGGGGAGATATGTTGTGAGAAAGGGTATTACTATGTGGATCTATACTGATAACTTCTAAACTTTGTGAAGTCACTCATCTTTTCTATTAGAAAACCTAAGAACCTTTATCCCTACCTGAGTGTTTCATTACCTATGAAATCATGGTTTAATAGCTCAAGGGATTGAATAATTCATTCATGTATAGGATGCCAATAATATTACATCTAGCATCTATAGTATTCCCATAAATAATTCTAAGAACAAAAAGAATGGGATTAAGCATATCAAATTTTATCTTGATAGCCATTTATTAAGCATTCAATAAACTAAAGGAGAAGTAAAATCATTAATCACAGAGGTCCAAGATTATCAAATAGCATAATTCATCTCACTATTTTTCTTAGGCAAGTCTTAACACATTATGAGGTTAGCAAGTGGATATTTATAAACCAGTTTTAAAACCAAAATGACATAATCTTAAGAGTCACCATAACCTTTTGGGATTTACCCAAGTAATGGCCAGTCCTTATGCTACCCCCATTGGATCACTATACCATGATCCAAAGTTCCTTAGAGATAATTTCACCATCATTCCCTTACTTGACAAGGTTACACACAAGATATAACTCCATTATGAGAGAATTGTTCCTCATTGAAATTAGATGAGTCATAATGCACCTAGCTCAAGGTGGATGACATCACGCAAGTGAGAATCCTATTGAATAAACATACATATGGTATTAGAGAACCAAATTAATTCTCATTATATCAATATACCATTCCATAATTAATCTATAGGGATATTACACCTATATATTGCTTACTTTTCCTTTGGTTTATTGTTAAAACATAAACGTTCATGCCAATCGATTAATATGTGAATGCCCATGCAAGATTTCATCACTTAGTTAAATTCAACCATTAAAATGAGTGACCATTAGGGAAATTTATAACTTGATAACTCATAAACAATGTGGGTTGTTAAACCATATAACATAGAGTAAGAATTATGAGCCCACACACATATTTATGCCTCATCCTAATTTTAGGAGTTATTTTCCATTACAAGGATTAATCATTATCTCGATGATCACAATATAAGTCATACCAATAAATTCAATGCCAAAGATAAGATTATAAATTATAAACACATACATCCACCTATAATCCAATAACCATTTGACTCAAGAATGTTTTACCAGTTCATATAGATAATTAAATTGATGGTACCAATTGACATTCTATAAATGAATCAACAACTCTAGGTCCTTCATCACATTTCCCATTATAAATAAATTTTAAATTTTAAAAACCCAATTCAACTAAAAACAACATAATGAATGTATTAATATAATATAACTACCATTCCATTAACTAAGGGTTGAATTACAAACAGCTAAAAAAATAATCTTTTTGAAACTTGGCAATAGTTTATAACACTACATTATATTATTGGTATGAACTACAATCAATAGTATAGACCATAAAAATAATGTCATTAAATCATTATCTATTTCATTTATCAAGAAATAGAAATAATCTCACTTAAAGTGAACCCACAACCATCATGATAGACATTACCATAACAATAACACATTGCTTTAATTATCAAGGAAACTGATTACATGAATTAAATTTCTATGGCTAATTTAGCCCAAGTTATAAACATACCATGGGTCATAATTTCAATTGAAAATTATTCAAATTAGTGATGCCATTTGATCAAATGAGATTATAATAAAGCTAAAATAAATAAAAGGAGTAACATATATTATCCATTGACACCCCCTCACATAAGGATATCAATGATTAATTTATATCCTCTAGCATGTATCTAAATTAAGCTAAGTACAAGAGTGTTATAGCCTATGTGTAATCTCATTGAACATAAATCAAAAGCATTGATTCATATATGTAATAATCTAAAACAAGTGTAATATCATAAGTACTAATTATGCTCAACACAATGAAACATTACATATCAGCTGCCTATAAAATATGGCATCCACACGATCCATGTATTTTTATCATAATGTATTCAACTCCAAAGTCAATAATAAAATGGATCATGTTCATAATCATTTCTCAGCTGCATACTATAGCTAAGAGATTCAGTAATCATAAATATATAAGAAACAAGCTTGACTAGTAGTTAATGCCAATCAAGTTTAGCATAATAAGATTATTGATGAAGGAAATGGGAACATAAGCCAATAACTTGAACATGGAACTAAAAAGGATTCATATACATCATTTTCACCATAACATATAAATATAAGAGTGTATAAAATTAAATGAAGGCTTTAGTTACAGTTGCTAGTTCCAATAGAACATTGTACCACTTTATGATTATTCCACATTAACAAGTATATCACTATATTATCACAATGTGTATACAATATCATATAAAGATCAAATCATAACATAATATAATTGGAGATACATCTATTGTTCAAATATTAAAAATAGAATCTAACAAATATACATATCAAGGAAATTAAATACAGTTGGTTATATATATAAGAACCAAGCCACTATCATCAATAATGCCACCAATAACAACATCATATGAAATATTATTTTTTTAGACATAATAAATTTTACAAGGTTGCATAAGGTAATAATATAGAACTAGAACATAAAATAGATATCCAACTACAATCCAGCATGCCAACCAAGTATCATACACCAACAAAGATAGACAAGAGATAATATTCCACACAAAATCTAGGTGCATCAATAGAAAAAGATGGATACAAAAAGGATAACACCCCTTAATACCATCCTTATAAGCCCAACCATTAATGGATCTTACCACTCCAACCATCAACTAGGTAAAGGGTTTCAACAAGCGAGTACTCAGGTGAGGTAAGAGGTCTACAAAAGATACTGAGCCACCAAAATAACTTACAAAAAAAAATCAACAAAAGATGAGTGAAAGAAACATAGACAACATAAGAACCATATCACCCAAAACAAACTAGTTATCTTGAGAAATACCTAAGGCATACCATGAATATTTATAGGATATGATTTACTTAATAAATCAGGATCTATTATATCCATTTTGAAATACTAGAAGGTCTATCCAAGTCTATTATTCAACCCAAGAGGCTTTCCTAGGTGTAAAATAATTAAACACACTTGATTCAATCCACGATAGGAAAATCATCTCATTCAAGTCAAGAGAAGAAGTACATATCCTTCAATAATAAATTAAGACTTGATTATGCTTATAAATAACCATGTACATCCAACATTTAATTCTTTTGAATAATTAATAAAATATGAAACCAAATAATAATGCAACCTAGTTATAATGAAGAAATATAAAACAAATTGCAATCTATAACTACTAAATACAACCCAACCTCTTGGGGGAACCCACTCCAGACAATAGGAGTAAAAATAGAAGTTTACGATTAGTAAGTTAAATTGATAATATTACAAATGGAAAACTTAAAATCTAGAACAACAATATGCATAGAAGGGGGTGTGGCATCAAAGTGATAGCCAAAGAGATAATCTTATTTATATATGATATCTAACAAAATAATCTTGAATAGAATCACATATAAGGAAGGCATCAAATCTTTAGATAAATCTTCCCTTATTTACATATGATATCTAGTAAAACAAGCTTGAATAAAATCACATATGTGGAATACATCAAAGCTTTAGAAAAAATTATCCTTATTTGCATATGATATCTAGAAAAATAAGATTAAATAGAATCATATATATGGAAGACATCAAAGCTTTATAAAAATATGTCCTTATTTACATACAATATCTAGCACAACAATATCATAAAAAAACAAGCCCTTAAAAACAAACCCAATTAGGCATTGCGACCAACATTCCTAGTTCTATAGGAGACTACATACACTATCTATCAAACTTTATCAATGATTCAATATAAAGTAACCCATCAATAGATAATAATCCCATGTGAAGAGATCCAATTGAGAATTATGATTAAAATTCTATTTAAGCTAGTTAGGAGGTAGTGTAAGTGCTTTAGTTATTGATTGAACTTTGAGTAGATGGCTAATTATGAAAAAACCCTTGTTTTAAAATCTCTCATTTTTTGATAAAATGTAGTCACAAAAATCAAAATCCCAAGTAAGTCAAATTCTAAGCAAGGGAAATAATTAATTTTAGATCGATTGGGTGCCATTAAAGATTCATGTGGAAGCCTCACAACTTCTCCATGAATCTATAATCATTATATGTTTATATTAAAGTAGCAAGGCCTAAATAAGAAAACATGATGCCCCTCCTTGAAAACTAAATTCATAACTTACTTGGAAGGAAGCTGAAAGTCACCATAGGAAAATATGTGGCTCATCTCTTGTCACCTTCCTACCTTCAACTGATTTCTCTTGATGCTAAACTAGACCCAAAAAATCCCTAGGTTCAGGTCTTCAAGTCCACCAAACTCCTTTCTCTTCTCCCATGCCCCTACACAACCCATATGGTTTCAACCTAGCAAAAGCAATGCCAAAAAAGAGAATGAAAGGGTAAATAAAAACCAAAAATATCAGGAGTGAGAGTCAAATCATTCTTAAAAAATGATTAAAATAATAATAAAATGACCAAAATATTAATTTGACCTAAATTAATCAAAAAAATAATCAAATAAATAATAATTAACAAAAATCAATAAATTCATCAACAACTAAGGTTCTCTAATTGATCAATAATACTAATTAGCAAAAATCATGAAAATAATAATAATCATAGAAATCATAAAGTTGATCTATAACTATAAAAATCAACAAGTCAATATGTCAACCATGATCATGGTTAGTTCAATTTACCATGAAAGGGGTTCCATGATGGTGTTTCTAAGTCAAGAGACCCAAATTGTCTAATCAACCCAATAGCATAACAAGTTAATAAGACAAGCCACTTCACATGGCTTAATAATCAAGTGTCTATGACACCCAGGAAGGATAACCAAAACATGAAGATATCTTTGAAAAATTAATAACATGAGGGTATCCAAGGAGATCACATCATGACATAGTAAGAATGAAACACAAAAAACTAATCAAGCACATTGAGGACCATACAAAATGCATACACACAAATATGAGATGCGATCAATAAAAGATGAAAAGTGATAATGAAATAGAATTATAAAATTATGGTGGCTTAGTATCACATCATACATATTATTCCTATCATAGTGACATCTTGACTACTCATTCACCCTTTGATTATACCCTGAGATGTAAAAACCCATCATCGTTCTTAACTCACATTTTGGTTCCTACATCTACCAAATAAGATATTAGTAGTATTGGAATGATATCAATATAGTAATAATAATTTAAAATGAATAATTAAACATGAAGTAATAAATTAAGCATAGTCATATATATTTATAAATGGAACTAGAGTCAGTATTGATGACCATGAACCCGAGCATGCCATGTGAAATATAATCAACAACTGTAAGAGTATTCAATGTCAATTTACATCAATGAAACATGATAAATCAATAACATATAATAACGTAGCTAAACTAAAGTATCATATATAATAGGATAAAATTAATCTAATGTAAGTAGTAGACATATCAAGATAAAATGAACCCAATGTGAGCATCAACCATGATATAGTAAAATCATAGCAACTAACCAAGATATCTCACATCTCAACATCTGAAATAGAATTATTATCAGTAGTTGTTAATCTATTACTATCAAAACATGTTAAAATAAGCTATAATAAAGTATCTAAAATAGAGCACAAGGTCAAGTCATGACATCCTCCCCTCCTTAAAGAGGAGTCACCCTGATGACTAGCAACAGATAATAAATAATATTCTATGAATATGTTTAACTAAATAATTATCACATCTCCACCCATTATGGGGTGGCAATGCCTCAACCTTATACTTTTGGAATTCATATTTTCTTCCATTAGGACAGCCACATTCTTCATTACATTAGGCCAACCAGTGGCCTCCTTCCTCATTCATGTGTCCTTTATGACACTAAAATGGTAGAACGACACTTATATAGCATTCTTATAGTAGAATGTTTCACTAATATCCAACATGGTGGAGTTTTTCCCAATCACATGCCTTAAAAGGCCATCTAACACATTAGAATTTTTTGAAACCAACTATAATTATGTTCACCAAACCAAATATGCTTCATAACTCATCACAATTTCATGACAACAACTATTAATTTTGATACAAAACTATTGTTATTAACCATTCTAGACATTTATAAAGGTGATTATTTAAACATCATAGGAATATAGCATTCCAAAACATGAAATCTTACACTTACTTTAATATGTTTTCCAATAAGATTGCTATCAACACTTCCAAGCAATAAATATAGCCATAGTTTGACTAGTTATAAATTGATTGTATAAATAAGATTATCAGTTTGAATATAAAAACTTTTCTAGGGTAATTATTTACTCTGAATCAATGCACATATACCTATAATATGAGGTCAATGATTGTAATCATCCAATCACACTAGATTACAACCATATTTACAAAATGTCATTTCATAAAGGTAGTAATCTATACTATTATGGTTAATCTAATTTATCATCAACCATTCATGGATTAGTGTAGCATCCCACACTAATCACACTGAACATTAGATAAGTTATTCTAGGCATCACATGTAACCCCAAGGCTTATAGTCTACTCTCCAACACACATGAGCTCACAAGATTGTCCAAGGATACCAATCCCACCATCCAAAAATCAGCTATTTAAGAGCATTACCCAAATTTTATCACTTTATCAAATATTCAAGTGGGTACCTAGGATTTTCAACACCGCATGATCAGGGCTTTAAGATACTCTTTTAGAGCATATAATCAGTATACATTCTAGTCATATTTTATTTTTAAAACAAAACTATATATATATATATATATATATATATATATATATATATATATATATATATCCCATAATATCTCTAATAGGTATAAAAAAAATAATACCTCATCCATAGCATGCTTGCAGTTACAAGTTGACACATATATATGTTTTTAACAAGTACCACCTTGATAATTTTGTATAAATGTCTAATTTTTAGGACTAGTTAGTGCTTGACAAGGTTAAAACAATAAAATTTCATAAGGGTTACATTTACCACAACCTCTAAGAGGTAGTCAAAGGAATGCTAGATCCATAAATTAACCATTATGCACTATGATTCCATAGCTAACTTATGGTACATGTGGTACACACTCTAAATGAATAAAGTGGCTACTTTATGCAAAGGGGAAAATTAGTTTTTAGACTACTAAATACTCCAATTCCTGGCCCATACCTGGTCTAAATGATTGTGATTGTATTGCTTCTCTACCCTCAACCTCATATGTGCACCAATGTTCATTATTAGAGTAGTGATGCAGGATTACACCACATAATACAACATTATACCTTAGTAGATTTAAATTGATAAAAGTTGGTTTCAATAGGAAGAAATACATCACATGAGTAGATTACTATTGCATTACCACATACTAATATGTTAACAACACAAAGTCACATTTATTCCATGACATGTACTTAAAATACTCATACAAAAATTTGAAATCATAGAGAAAATTAAGGTTTCCATATTTGATTTAAGAAGTGAGAGATCCCCTTACATAAGAGATTTATCATTATTCACATGTTCTATGGTTAACAATATACAATCATGTATATAAGTTCTCATGAAATAATGTTGATATCAAGAAGAAAAGTGAAAGTCCACAAGGTTAACTATATTCACACTTAGTAAAGATATAATTTTGCATGGCTCAACATAATCAACAAATGTAATGGTTTACATAACACATAATGTTTTTACATGCAAAGGAGGGACCACATGAAATAGGTCACACATAATTGACTCAAGTGTTTTGTTAATTTATGCCAAGGCACTTTCACATCACAATAATTAAGCACACATGTAGGTGAAGAATAAATGTCCATAATTCCTATTATGTCACCCACTGTCTAGGTGCCATCCCAATGACATCAAATATCTATCATAGAGTACAACATAATTAGTCTTAGGGATCTCATATTATGATCACCTTCTTTCAAGGAAGGTTGTGTTCCAACAAAATCCATAAAATATATCTCTATGAGTTTTGAAAATTTACCAACAATGTTCATGCATCATGGATAGATAGCTCACACTAACCTATAATAATAATATATCCCAAAAACTTTCCAAATTACCCAATCAAGTCAACCACACTCACCTTGCTAGGCCCTCTAGGTTTGAGATGCACCCTTGGACCTTCCAAGATATTATACCTCAACATCATCAGATGGCTCACTCATGCAAGATATAAATGGCCACCAAGGCATTATCTCATGATTCCATATAAATCTTATATCCCTACTCTTCCAATTGACTTAATCCAATAATTCAAGGTTTGAACGGTGATTCTTACTTTGACGTAACATCACTTTCAAAAAGGGTGAACTTAGCCAAAGCATAAGGTGAATGCTATATCACTACCGTGGGACTTATAATTTACCACAACCAACAATTTCAATCAAAATTCATAATAAACATCCTAATGGATGTAATACATATCTAATATCATAATAAACATCCTCATGGATGTCAAAACATAGCCAAGTTCCAAATAGGCATTCTCATGAATGCATAACTCAACCATTATCAAATTATACATCCTCATGGATGTAAAACATATACAAGGTTATCATAGCATCCTCATGGAATTAGACATGTCCATGATAAAAATAAACATCATAGATTTAAAACATATCCAAGATCAAAATAAACCTTTCCACACACTTATTAACTTTCAACCTTTTGGAG
The DNA here is from genome assembly GCA_037957365.1 of Torreya grandis. Classification (NCBI taxonomy): domain Eukaryota; kingdom Viridiplantae; phylum Streptophyta; class Pinopsida; order Cupressales; family Taxaceae; genus Torreya; species Torreya grandis. The sequence goes on along the minus strand of JARHVA010000676.1, from coordinate 4,731,534 downwards.
TTACGAAACCACATGCTTCGCTATTTAACTCAAAAGAGGCCCAATACATAAACAAGATCAAGCTCTAATTAAGCTCAAGATACTCCTTCACAAGTGGAGATCCTGAGCCTTACATATTTACCCAAGTGAATCAGATACTCTCACCCTACTAGACCTCTAGGTTTAAGCCTAAGCCTCAGTCTTTCTGGGGTCATGATATTCTAAGCATCTACTAATGACTTACCCATATAAGTCAATCAATAAATACCAAATATCATTTCCTCAATTCTAAGGGTAAAATGGTTATCACCAGTCTCCCATCAACTTATCCATATAAGTCAATAGTTAAGAAGCAATGCTTTCCCTAATATAACTCAATTTGGAAAGCATTGGCCCAACTAGGGCTATAGATAATCATCAAAATATTAGTGCATAAATTTATTAATTTTCATACATATATAAATTCTATAATTGCATAAATTTCTATTGCCTTAGTATTGCATAACAAAGAACTATTTTATTTACACAAGAGGCTAACTACCTTATAAAGATCATAACATAGCCATTCCAAGAATATAAGACATATATTTATCCACACAAGGTATATAATTTCACCCAAGGTGTTGTATACACTCAATCATACAATGTTCTCATCTAATCTTAGCAAAGGCAGCATAGCCAACAAGTTTTATTTAGCCATCCAAAGGCATACACATACATGTTGATATAAAATAAGCTTTCACAAGAATATGCACATCCATATTATGTGTATTTCTAGCCATCCAAAGTACACTATACAAGCAATAAACCTTTATAAAAAATTATGCACAATCACACAAAATCTCAACCATATTTTTTAAAAATATGTTGATAATCAGCTCAATGTACCCAAAACTCATCCAAAGCCTTTAAATAATAGGGTCTGATACCAGATGAAACAATCCCACAAAAAAAATTGGAGTGGCCTTTCAAATGACATAACAAGACAATGTTTAGGGCCTACTACACAACTTTAATATAGCATAATGCATCTAAAAATCAATACATAAATTACTAATAACCAATAATAATATTGGTTTACCATAAATGCTTACCTAGGGATAAATGCCACTAGGAAATACTATAGATAAGAATGTTACCCTAGGGAGATATGTTGTTTGAGGGGGTATTAATATGTGGGTCCATACTAATAACCTATGAACATTGTGAATGCACTCATCTTCTCTATCGAACCACCTATAAACCTTTCACCCTACAAGAGTGTCTAGTTACCCATGCAGTCATAGTTTAATAGCTCAAGGGATTAAATAATTCATTCATGCATAGGATGCCAATTATATTAAAACCAATGTCTCTGTTACTCCCATAGATAATGGTAAGAACAACAAGAATAAGACTAAGCATATCAAAGTTTATCTTGTTAACCTTTTGATAAGAATTTAATAAACTAAATGAGAAGTATAATCATTAAGCATGGAGGTTTAAGATGATCAAATAGAAGAATTCATCTCACTAGCTTTCTTAGGCGAGTCTTACCACATTCTGAGCTTAGCAAGTGGATATTTCTAAACCACTACTAAAACCAACATGACATAAGCTTAAGAGTCATCATAACCTTTTGGGATTTACCCAAGCAAGGGCTAGTCCTTATGCTACCCCCATTGGATCACTATACCATGATCCAAAGTTCCTTAGGGATCATTGCACCATCGTTCCCTTACTTGATGAAGGTCACACATAAGATATAACTCCATTATGAGATAATTATTTATCATTTAAATTAGATGAGTCATAATGCACTTAGCTCAAGGTGGATGACATCACACAAGTGATCAACCTATTAAATAAACAAACAAATGGCATTAGGGAACCAAATTACTTCTCATGATATAGATATACCATCTTGTAAGTTATCCATATGGGCATTTTACCTATATATCACTTACTTGTCCTTTGGTTATAATATCATGCTATTATTAAAATGTAAGCATTCATGTCAATCAATTAATATGTGAATGCCCACACAAGATTTCATCACTTAATTAAATTCAACCATTAACATGAGTGACCATTAGGGAAAGTTATAAATTGATAACTTGTAACCAAGGTGGGTTGTTAAACCATATAATATAGAGTAAGGATTATGAGTCCACACACATATTTATGCCTCATCCCAATTTCAAGAATTATTTTCCATTGCAATGATTAATCATTATCTCGATGATCATAATATAAGGCATACAAATAAATTCAATGTCAAAGGTAAGCTTAAAAATTTTAAGCACATACATCTACATATAATCCAAAAACCATCTAACTCAAGAATTCTTTACTAGTTCATACAGATAATTAAAGTTATGATACAAGTTGAGATTCTATAAATGAATCAACAACTCTAGGTCCTTGCATCATATTGCCCATGATAAATAAATTTTAAATTTATAAATCCCACTCATCTAAAAATAACATAATGAATGCATTAATAACAATATTACCAACATTATGTTAACTAAGGGTTGAATTCTTACCAATAGTCTATGACACATTGTCTTTATTGGTATGAACCACAATCAATGATACAAACCACATAAAGAATGTTATTAAATCATGCTCTATTTCATTGCTTAATAAATATAAATATTCTCACTTAAAGTCAATCCACAACCATCAGGGCAACCATTGCCATAATATTAACATATTACTTTTATTATCAAGGGAACTAATTGCATGAAATAAATTGTTATAGATAATTTAGCCCAAATTATAAAGATACCATGGGTTATAATTTCAATTAATAATACTTAATATTAGTGTTGGCATTTGATCAAATGAGTTTATAACAAAGCTCTGACAAATAAAGGGAGTAACCTCTATTATCTATTTACATCCCCTCACATAAGGATGCCAATGATTAATTTATATCCTTTGGCATGTATCTCAATTTAGATAAGAACAAGAGTGATAAAACCTATATGTAAGATCATCAAGCATAAATCAAAAGCATTGATTCATATATACAATAATCTACAACAAGGGTAATATCACCAAGTACAACTATGCTCAACATAATGAAACATTACATCCCAACTGCTTGTCAGATATGGTGTCTACACAATCCATGGATTCATATCACAGTGTATTCAACTCACAAGTCAATAATAAAATAAATCATGTTCATAATCATTTCCCAGTTGTATATTATAGCCAATATATTCTATAATCATAAATATCTAAAAATCAAGCTTGATTAGTAAATAATGATAATCAAGTTCAGCACAATAAGATTATTGTTGAAGGTATGAGAACATAAACCAAGAATTGGAATAGGCAACTAAAAGGGTTTCATATACATCCTTTTCACCATAATATATAATATAAGAGTGTGGAAAATTAACTAAAGGCTTTAGTTACAGCTGCTAGTTCTAATAGAAAATTATACCACTTCATGCATATTCCACATCAACAAGTGTATCACTATATTTTCACAATGTGTATACAGGAGCATATAAATATCAAAGCATAACATATTGTAATTGGAGCTACAACTATTATTTCAAATGTAATAAATAGTATCCCACACACACACACACACATATCAAGGTAAATAATTATAGTTGGTTAGATATATAAGAACCAATCCATCATTATCAATAATGACACCAATAACATCATATACAATATTATTCTTTTTCAACATAATAAATGTTACAAGACTACATAAGGTAAGAAGATAAAACTAAAATATAAAATGGACAACCAACTATAATCTAGCATGCTAACCAAGTATCATACACCAATAGGTATAGACAAGATAAAATCTTCCACGTGAAATTTAGGTTCATAAATATAAAAGGTTGAATACAACAAAGAGAATACTCTTTAAGACCATCCCTATGATCCCAACCATTAGTGGATCTTACCAACCCAATCATTAGTTAGGTGGAGGGTTTTGAAAACTAGGTACTCAGGTAAGGTAAGAGGTATACAAAAGATACTGAGCCACCAAAATAATTTATTAAAACAATCAACAAAAATATGAGTGAAATAAATATAAACAACATAAAAAGCATATCACCCCAAATAAACTAGTCATCCTGAACAATACCCGAGGCATACCATGAATCTTTATAGGAAATTATTTACTTAGTAAATCAGGATCTATCATATGCATTTAGTAATACCAAAAGGTCTAGCCAAGTCTATTTCTTAGCCCAAGATACTTTCCCATGTGTAAAATAATTAAACATATTAGATTCATTCCATAATATGCAAATTAGCTCATTCAAATCAATAGAAGTGCATATCCTTCATTAATAAAATAAGAATTGGTTATGTTTATAAATAACCATGTACAACCAACATTTAATTCCTTCAAATACTTAATCAAATCCAAAACCAAATAATAATGCAATCTCATTATAATAAATAGGTTTTAAAAAAATTAGAAATCCATAACTAATAAGTACAGTCTAATAACTTGGGGGAAACCCATTCTAGACAATGGGAGTAAAAACTAAGTTTTATGATTAGAAAGCTAAGTCGATTATATTACAAACTAAAAAACTAAAATCTAGAAGAGATATGCATAACAGGGGTGTGACATCAACGTGATAGCCAAAGATTATAGAAGCATGAACAGATTCATATATCATGAAGACATCAAAGCTTTAAAAATAATATTCTCATTTACACATGATATCTAGAAAAACAAGCTTAAACAAAATCACATATAAGGAATGCATCAAAGCTTCAAATACATTTGACCTTATTTACATTAGATATCTAGAAAAATAAGCTTGAACAAAATTGCATAAATGGAAGACATCAAATATTCACAAAAACTTATCCTTATTTACATACGATATCTAGCAAAAAAATCTTGAATAGAATCACATATATGGAAGACATCAAATCTTCAAAAAAAATTGTCCTTATTTACATATGATATCTAATAAAACATTATCAATAGAAATCAAACCCATAATAATAAACCCAATTAGGCATTACGATCAGCACTACTAGTTATGTAGGAGACTACATACACTATCTAACAAACTATATTAGTGATTCAATAGAAAGTAAACCCATCAATAAACAACAAGCCCATACAAAAAGACCCAATTGAGCATTATGATTAAAATTATAGTTAATATAGTTTGGAGATAACATGAGTGTTCTATTTAATTCTTGAAATTTGAGAAGATGCCTAATTGTGTAAAAACCCTCAGTTTAAACTCTCTGACTTTTTGATAAAATGCAGTCACAAAAATCAAAAGCCTAAATAACTCATGCACCCAGCAAGGGAAATAATTGATTTTAGATTGATTTGGTGCCATTAAAGATTCATACATAAGTATCATGACTTTCTCATGAATCTATAATGGTTCTCTATTTATCTTACAGTATCAAGGCCCAAATAAGAAAATATGATGCCCCTCCTTGAAAACCAAATTCACAACTTACTTGGAAGGAAGATGCAAGTCACCATAGGAAAATTTATGGCTTCTATCTTGCCACCTTTCTACCTTTAACCAATTACTCTTAATGCTAAAATGACCCCCAAAAATCCCTAGGCATAGGTCCTCATGACCACCAAATTCCTTTCTCTTCTCCCATGCCCCTGTACTGCCCCTAGGGTTTTGACCTAGTAAAAACAATGTCAAAAATGAGAATGAAAGGATAAAAACAAAAACCAAAAAGATCAGGAGTATGACTCAAATCATTCCAAAACAAATGATTAAAATAATAATAAAATGACCAAAATATTGAGTTGACCCAAATTAATCAAATAAATAATAATTTACAAAAATCAATAAAGTCATTGACAACCAAAGTTCTCCAATCATCAATAATAGTAATTAGCAAAAATCATTAAAATAATAATGATCATAAAAAGCATAAAGTTGATCCATAACTATATAAATCAACAAGTCAATATATTGACCATGATCATGGTTAGGTCAAATTACCATGAAAGGGGTTCCATGATGGTGTTTCCAAGTCAAGAGACCTGAATGGTCTAGTCAACCCAATAGCATAAAAAGTTAATAAGACAAGCCACTTCACACAACTTAATAATCAAGTGTCCATGAAAACTAGGGAGGATAACAAAAACATAAAGATATCCTTGATCAATTAATAACACGAGGATCTCCAAGGAGATCACATCATGACATAGTAAGAATGAAACACAAAAAACTAATTAATCACACTGAGGACTATACAAATGCGTACACACAAATATGAGGCAAGATCAATAAAAGATGAAAAGTGACAACAAAATAGAATTATAAAATGATGGTAGTTTAGTATCAAATAATACACATTATACCTATTAGGGTGACATTCTAACTACTCATTCACCCTTCGAGTATACCCGAGATGTCCAAACCCACTACCAATCCTAGCTCATGGCTTGATTCTTACACCCACCAAATAAGACATCAATAGTACCAAAATGATGTTTATATGATAATAATAATTTATAATGAATCATTAAACATGAAGTAATAAATTAATTACAATCATTGATCATTATAAATGGAACCAGATTTATTAATGATGACCATGAACGCAAGCATGCCTTGTGAAATGTAATCAACGGATATAAGAGTCATCAATGTCAATCCACATCAATGAAACATACTAAATCAATAACATATAATAACATAACTACATTGAAGCAACATATATAATAGGATAAAATGAATCTAGTGTAAAAAGTATATATATCAGGATAAAATTAACCCACTATAAGCATCAATCATGATATATCAAAATCACAATAGCTACCCAAGATATCTTTCATCTCAACATCTAAAATAGAACCAATATCTATAGTTATTAGTCTAGTGCTATCAAAATATGTTAAAACAAGCTATAATCAGGTATCTATAATAGGTCACAAGGTTGGGTCATGACACTCAATACCATGATGGCTAGAACAAAATAAAAGAAAAGTAATTAAATAAACTTAAATACAAGTAAAATAAATGAAAATAAAAATTGAACAAGGAAACAAAGATTAAAACTATCATACTCACTTATCAACTAAAGACCAAATACTAACTAAGAGATAATCAATAACATAAAGAAAGATATAGAAATACTTAAGAATCAAATAAATTTTACTAAATTAACATAAAATAGAATAGAATAGAAAAGTAAAAATGTAAACAAAATTAATTCAGCATCTTAAGCTACTTAACTAAATAATGAAAACCATACTAGAAATAGTAAACAAAATAACAAATAAGATAATATAAATAGGTTAAGTAACAACTAGTAAACAAAAAAATAAATAAATTTAAATAAATAAAATATCAGAATAGAAATAATCTATTTAAAACAGAAATTAAAATCTAACTAGAATAATAAATAAAGAGAAATTTAATAAAGAGAGAGAAATTTGTGAGACTTAGAACAAGAATCAGATTTGAGTAAATAAAATATAACTATATTGAGAAATGAAAAATGAATATAATTACAAACATGACCTTCAAATAAAAATCAAAGTACAACCAATTGATCAATAATCTATTAAAAAATAAGAGGTATTCATAATTATTCAAGGAAAGTACAAGAAGTTCTGCTCATATGACTACATATCTATAATTATCAAAGTTATTAATGCTTGATAATATTTAGATAATTAGTTATGAATAAATTAATAAACCTAGATTTACTTTTGTCATTCAAATAAATTACTTCACTATCAAATAATGCATTGTTTGGTCTATCTACAATTGATTATTTAATCTCAGAGATGTTTTCATAGAAGAAGAATATAGATGAAAAACTTTCAAACTTAAAAGAGTTCTTGATACATGTGTGTTTAGTTTTTTTATGTGTCTTCAATCTCTTTATAAATAACTCTCCTTGAGATAGTTATGATTCAAGTTACAACTAATTTTTAGTTAGTTGTAGTTAAAGTTAATTTATTTTTAAAATTCAATTAGTTTACTTAAAAGTTATAAAGTTTATGACTTAACTTTATAATTTAAAATTAAATAAAATTCCAAGATATTAAATAATAAATATATACCAAATTATGAATTATAATGGATAGAGGCCCTTTGACTTGCTTTTCCACTCATTTAATCAATCATCTAATTGTGCATACAATAAATAATCTATTATTTCTAACATTAAATGATCAAAACTTCTTTTAACATAAATAATCATTAAATGACATTTATCCAAAAATAAAATGCATAAATAGACTTCATAATACTGATCTTTCTATTTAATAAAATAAATTTCAATGATGTCATATAAATAAAACATATCACCGCTAAAATGCATCTATCTACAAAACTCAAAACTATAAAGTATCCACAGCAGTAATGTACCAATATACTAATATAAATGAAAAAAAATCAAACATGTCATAATCACATCAATCTTAATCATTATCAAAAACAAAGTTAATGAGTGGAGTCTTCTTATCTATCTAATACTCTGTATAATCCATCAAGGCAGCTAAAAACTCAATAAAATTAGTGCCTCCACAATCACTGTCGACCTCCAATTTCACTTTCTTCAGAACTTTAGTCACTATGGGCTAACTCATAGGTCTATCATCATGTTTATTATTAGAAGAGGTGGGTTTATATGGCATGGTCAAAGAATGTATATTAATCATAAAACAGAAAGGATTTAGATCAACAGTTAGGATTCAATCTAGGAATGAACTCAAGGTGATTAAACATGGAGTAACTAGTAGGAACAAATTCAATGGTAGTATGTATTCATTGAGAAGACATGCTTGAAGTAACTTGTCCATAAGGATGAGATATCCATGGGGATGTCCTCAAGCCTCTATGGGTTTCACCATGAAAATTTACTGAAGAAGATGGAATGTTATCAAATGAATTCTAAAAAATGGATTTAGATATATCAAAATAAATTAAAATATGAGTTCCATAGTGAAAAGGTCTAGAAAAAAATTTATCATCCCCAACTATAAAAAGATCTACCACAATAACTACCCTATGAAGGAGAATCCTTGCTTTATCATTCATTATCTCTTCCCCACACATTTATCCCATAAAAAGGGGAGTTTAGGGTCCACCCTAATATACTATTTTAAAATAAATCAAAATAAGAACTTAAATATAAATTCAATCAAAAATTAAAAAATTTAAATATCATTTATTTCAAAATAATTACGAATATTGCCACTAATTTTACAAATTTCAATAAATAATTTTCTAAAACTTTAATTTGAATGTAATATGAATGAATTTGAAGTCATAGCTAACATTCACTTTCAAATTTCCAATATCAAACATCAATTTGTAATTATAGTTTCCAATATCATGTAAATATTGTATGATCATCAAAACATTTTGAGAATAAAGACAAAACAAGTAATCATCCAATCATTAATTCATGAAACAACTAAGAACTATATGGAACTATAGATTTTTTCATGCATCTAATTGACTATACCAAATTTATATCAAAATTAATTTTTCCTTTATCGGAATGAAAGAAATTGCACAAATTTATGTATATGAATCATTTAAAATGAAATATACAAAATCCTAAAGTCATGAAAATTCATAATAACTAAGTTCACTTAGAAAACCATTTATATGCAAATGAAAAAAACCATTGTATCATATCTTTCAAAATTACTACTTGAATCTCCTATTTTATAATAAAAATGACTGAAAACTTCACTTACATAACTTGTCAAATTATCAATATGACTGATTTTCAAAATCAACACAAATACAAAGATCAAAAAATAGTTTTCATAAAGAAACCCTCGATACCCATAAGACCAAATGTAAAAATGCTTGTATTTCAAAATGCATGCAAACTATCCACCTTGGGGGTTTAAAAATCCATGTAACTATGTCTTCAAGTTTTCATATTAAAAACCAGTCAACTAATTCCCTTTTTTCATATCAAAAGGCAATAGACCCAATTCAAAATGGTAAAATAACTATACTTTCGATCTCAAAAATATTATTTCAACACTTCAAACAAGTCTATTGAATCTTTCAAATATGACCCAAAAGAGACCAAAAATAACCCCATATATGTTATTTCAAAATAAACATATTAATTTAAGCTTGCAACGATGAATAAGATTGACTTATTTACTTATAACTAATATGAAACATAGTTGTAAATTTTAAACTATTCAAAACAATAACAGTCTTCAAAAATCCACATGCACTACTCAAGTAGATGAAACTATTAGCATATATTTAATAAAAAATGTAGCATGAAAACCTAATAACCAACCATATTCACACTTTTTATAGAAGAAAATAATTTCAACTTGAAATGAATACAGTGCCATGAAGTACCAAACCTATTGAGATTTTTGACAATGAAATCAAGACATGTAATATACATGCATTATTTTTGGTTTATTCTTTCAACATAATCTTTATACATGTAAGAGAGAAATATATCAACAAGACACATAAGAGACATAATAATATTTCAAACTATAGTAACTATCAAATGAAAATATCCATTGAAACCCATAAAATAATAAATGCATGCACATTTCACCAACTTCCAATTATTTTCTCAAACAAACTCTTATCTTCATCATTTTTCCTTTTCAAAGTTCCACTTAAATCAGTTATGCAGTGACTAGTTCACATATTTATTTGAAATAGAAATTTATTTTTTATTTGATATGGTAAAATCCAGGTTTTATAGGGACCTAGAACCATAAGCGTGCTTTACAACAATTTTAACAAGCCAACTAGGGCTAAGAGGACAAAAATAGAAAATAAGTACTTAGAATGAAAACAAAAAATATAAAACTAAAATAGAACTAGGAGGAAGGACTCTCCTAAAGATCATCAATAAGATTAGTGTCCTTCATCAGGATGGTAGGTTTGTCTTTTGATACTTTATCTTGAGTACAGTTCCCAAGGCCTTTTATCACTTCTTCATGGAAGATCATTCTGGGTCGCTTCCTACCTTTTACCTACAAAAGAGTCTATTTAGGGGGACTCCCCTAGGGGAACCCATGGGGAATTTTAAGACCTTGGGATATTTTATAATTTGAGATTAGGGGGTTGAAAAAAGGGGACTTCATTCCAATCTTGGATAAGCTTAGCTAGGCCAAACCCCACCTATTATACCCTCAAGTTGAAATTTTCCAGCAATTGCTTGTTGTTTTCTAGCTCCTCTATTACTATGGCCTTAACTTTCCAAGCTAAATTCACAAGAGTCCCAATTTCAAAAAATTTGGGCTTGGGGATAAACATCAATTTGAGAGGGAGGTTTTTGGGGGGCAGGGGGAGGGGTAGTGAGGGGACTGAAATAGACTATTTTAGGGGGAGTGTTCAGAGGGTAGGTGGGATCTCTTGATAGGGTCCTCCATTGGGTAGTCCTCTTAAGAGTCCTCCTTGGAAGAGGATCCCCCAAGGGGAACCTTCTAACCTAAAAGTGCCTAACTATGTTTAACAAGTAGGAGTATTAAACCTTGATTAAAAATGGGATTTTTATCATTTACTTGGTGGAGTAGAATGGTACTTTCCAAGGACTTGAGCAGGAAATAAGGAAGGCTGATTTTAAACCTAATGAAGTGATTTAAGAGAAAGAAATGGTGTGAAGAAATTAAGGTATACTTACCTTCTAGAGTCATGTAGTGCATTATCTGAAGGCAAATATTAGGCCAATAATGTGAGAGGTTGGCTCATGGGAAACCTTTCTTGTCATTCTGCATGAAATTGTTCATTCTAAAGAACTACTACAGGGAGTCTTGCTTCTTCAACTAGGCCTTAAATTCTTTGACCAGCACAAATAAAAATTTATTATTACATAAGAGCTTGAGAATAACCATAAATGGTAGAAATAAAATGCATTTCTTCATAACAATAAACTATTGTATGCCTCAATAGATATTAAATCATGAGAAACCACTAGTAATGATGCAATCCAATTTTCCATCTCAACCAAGAAAATTGTAGATCTCAAATTCTATAAAAAGGCTTGATAAAATGGTGTATTAGTCTAGAAACATAAACTTTTATATCAAGGTCATTTTTGTAACTACTCATTCAATGAAACTGAGTGACATGTATTTTAAATTAGTGGATAGCCACCACTACCAAACCCTAAAGGCTCTCTAAACCAAAACACATAGTAAATAAATAGTTATTAAATCTTTTAGAGCTTTACCAAGTTTATCGCCATAATTCCTAAGCTGAAGGCAAGGATAAGTGGATTTAACTCAATGTTAAATCAAACCAACGATATATCTATTCACCATGCTTTGAACATAATTCTATCACCATATCATTTAGTGCACTAAAGCCATGGATCATATATAAAATCCACAGTTATTCAAATATGTTCTAAGTTACCATGGAAAATGTGACAAATGGACAATGGTAAGGCTTGACACTTTAGGAAAGGTGATATTAATCAAAATCAATATATAATTTTACCACCATATAACTCACAGGAAGAATATGTTACCTCAACTATATGCAAGAATGATTCTAACAATCCTAAGAAATTAAAACAAAGTCACAAAAGATGATATCACAATCACATAACTTTGCATTCTAGCTGGAGAAGTAGAATAATCAAATAACCAATCTATAAATGCTATCAACTTATTATTTATCAATTTGATCCAATATAAAATAAATATCCTTGTGATTATCAATTGAATGTAACTATCACAAAATTTAAAACATCCAATATTTCATGCAATCAAATTTCACCTTGTGACATCTTAAAGCAACATTATAATATATCAAATTATGTCACAATTGTAATGTCAATTGTTTACAAATAAGATTTATTTCATTGATTAGGATAATCAATAGTGCATATTGTTTAATTATGAGAATGAAATTCAAGTATAATTATTTTTTGAATGTAACAAGTACTTGTAATTTGATCAATCTTATGTTATTCATCACCTCAAATCAATGTTATATAAAAAATCACTTAATAAATAAATATTTCATATGCAAATATATGTAGATAAATACTTACTTTAATAAATGCAAACAAATTGGCCCTCATCAACAAATTTAAATATTATGACAAAATTTATCATATGGTAGCATTAATCATGTCAAGACTTTTCAAGAAAAAAGAGGGGTACTAATATTAGGCATAACATTGATGACCTTGCTAACCAGTTTCACTTTTTGAAATTGGATTACAAATAAAATTTGTGAATTTAAATAGACTTAGAAGTGTGATCCAGGTAAATCATTTTCTAGGCATCTATGCACAAATGCCTTTTAAAATTAGGATATCAAGGATTGATTATTCAACTAGCATGGTATGAATAATGGGAAAGAATATAACCAAAAAAATAGGACTAGATGAATAACCAATATATAGCCTAGAATATAAATTTTGAAAATAAGAAACATTCACAATATAGAATAGTCAAGATCTTGTAAGTAAAAGGTATTTTTCTATGAATAATAGTTATTTTATAAGGTCCAAGCCAAAGTGAATCAATTTATCATGCTTTCCTGGCTCTTCATGAATTTTATCATAATATAATACTAAATCACCAACTTTAAAATACTTGTTAGAAAAAAAAATTATCGAACAATTTTTTAAGTTTTTCCTTAGCCTTTTCTAATTTTTAGAAAGAAATAACTTTAGTCTCATTAAGGACTAGTAAATCATTAATTATTTTTTCAAAAATGTTAGTATCTTCTGTTAAATATTAAAGAGCAATACTAGTGGAATAAATCTAGATTTCTATTGACAAAGTAGATTCAAAGCCATAAGCTAACTTGAACAGATAAAAAATTGTAGCTTTCACCATTGTGAGATCAACCCATAATGCTTCAATTATCATCAAACAGAAATTACCTTTATTATCATAAACCAAATTATTTATAATTGAAATCATTTTTTTATTAATGGACTTGACCTATCTATTCCCTTGAGGATAACACTTTGAGGAATGACTAGAAATAAATCAATAATATCCTAAAAATTCTAGATAATAATTTGAAATAAATTGAGGGCCATTGTCTCATGTTATTTCATAGGGAACATCAAATCTATTAAAAATTAAATCAAAAAATGAAATAGCTTTAGTTGTGATAAAACTTTTCAAAACTTCACTTCAATTCACTTAGTGAAATAATCGATGGATATTAAAATATACATGTAACTAGATAAAAAAGGAGGGTGAATGTCATAAATCAAATTAGTACCCTACTTAGTAAAATATTTCTATGGAATAACAAGATTTAAAGACATTGTAATAGTCTATCTCTACTAGTAAAAAGTTGATAAGGCAGATATGCACAAACTAACTTATAAGAATCCTAAAATAATGTAGGCTAATAATAATATGCATGAAATATTTTATATGTAGTAGTTTTTATTGCATAATGAGCATCACAACTACATTCATGGCATCTTCTAAGGACCCTATGATGAACCTATTGTACAAATTTATGAACTATAGAAAATAGTGGAATAATAAAAATAACTTAAGAAATTAACTTGTAATAATTAAAATATTTTATATTGATCATAGGACACTTTGAGGGGACAACCTCCTTTGATCAATATCAATATAATAATATTCATCAATGCCTTCATTAGGCCTCAAAACTTACTTAAATACTAATTATATTCTAGAAATTCCCATACATGTTGGATAATTCAAATATACTACTTAAATATTAATTCTATTCTATCAACTTAATACTTCCCATGCATGTGGGATAATTCAAATATATTAAAAGGTTGACTTATAAAAAATATGCATCCACAGTGACTAATACACTAATAATGCAAAGAGAAGGGTATGATAGAGATTCCTAACATCACCTCCCCCTTAAAAAAAGCTTTGTCCTAAAAGATTTAGATGTGAGAATCATTGTTGAATTTGGAATAATGATTCCCATGTGGCATATTCAGGTTGTATGTCATGCCACTATATTAAGACTTTCATGATGGAGTGGGAGTGAATTTGGTGGGTTTACCTATCTAGGATAGCTTCTAGTTCAAGAAGGATGGATCCTTCATTATCAAGTTTGGGTAAAATTATCTGGACTCTAATGGTAGATCCAAGAACTTTATTCAAACAGGAAACATGAAAGACTCGGTGAATTTAGAAGGAAAGTGGAAGCTCTAAATTGTAATAAATAGACCCAATTTATTATAGAACCTTATATGGCCCATAAAACTTTGGGGCAAGTTTATGATGCCCTTTTAGTTTCAAGGATGATTATTTGTATGGTTGTAGACAAATAAAAACCATATCACCAGGTTAAAAGGTGCACTCAGAGTGGTATTGATCTGCATGTTACTTCATTTGATTATGTGCTAGGTGGAAATTATCCTATAAGATGCTGATAATTTTATCCCAATAGCAGAGAGTAGTGTTGATTGCCTAAACTAGGGAACCACCAAGTGTATATGGGATTAGTGTTGGGAGCACTTGACCATAAAATTATTCATATGGAGTCATTTTAGTAGAAGTGTGGTATGAGGTATTATACCACCATTCTACAAGGGGTAACTACTTTGCCCACTGGTGTTATTATTTTGATACAAATCAATGAAGGAATGCTTCAAAACATTTGTTGACAATTTCTATTTGACCATCAGTTTGGGGATGATACCTAGAGCTCATCTTTAGTTATGTGCCTATGCATCAAAATAGCTCTTTCCAAAAATGGTTAATGAAATTTGCATCATAATTAGAGATAATTTAAGAAGGGATGCCATGAATATGAAAAATATAATCCAAGAAAACTTATGTGATCATGGAGGATATATAAGGGTGGCTAAGGTTACAAAAATGACTATATTTGAAGAGGCAATCAACCATGACTAGGATCACTATTTTTCCACTAGATTTAGGGAGAACATTAATGAAATCCATATAAATATTAGTCTAGATCCTAGTATGGATGGGTAAGGGTTTAGGTAAACCAAGAATCATTGTGGTTTCATCTTTGTTGTATTATCAAGTATCACATTCGGCCACCATCTATTTAATTTCCCCTTTCATCCCCTTTTAAAAAAAAATAGGCATGCCTCCTCATATGTTTTGAGAAATATTAAGTTCCCTATTGATAGAGAAGCATGGATTTCATAAAATATAGCCTGATGAAGGTATGTGATATTGGGAAGCACCAAATGACCCTTGTAATGCAAAGAAACACCATCCCATGAATAATGTGGTACTACAGAGGGATTAATGATCAATATTTAAATGGGTTGGTGTGAAGAGGGATCATGAGCATACCCTTGATGTACATATTCTAATTAATTTGGAATGGGCATGGAGATGGCAGAAAGGGAAGTCTAGTCCTCAAGCATTTGAGAGAGAGCATCCACCACTACATTATATTTACCCTTATTATAGGTGATCTCATAATCATATCCCATGAGTTTGTTGACCTATTTCTATTGTGTCAAGGATGAGACCCATTATTCTAGGAAGTATTTCAAACTTTGGTGATCAGTTTTGATGCAAAAATTATTCCCAAATAAGTATGGCTACCATTTTTGTACTGCATGCATAATGGCCATTATTTATTTTTCATATGTAGAAAAAACTAAATTTCATCCAATAAGGGATTTATTATTGAAATCAATTAGATGATCTTATTAGAGAAAAATAGTATTGAGGTTATTTCCACATGCATCACTTTTGATGGTGAAAGTTTTGGCATGGCTAAAATTGGTGTGTTACACATATCTTGTTTGAGTTCCATAAATGCTTAGTTCACTATAACATACAATGTGAATACCTCCTTCAATAATGAATTAAGAGGAGCCATGATCTTTCCATAATCCTTAAATAAATTGTGGTAGTATTCTATAAGGATGAAGAAGCCACAAAGTCTCTTGAGGGTCATTGGTTGAGGCCAATGTTACATGGCATTGATTTTATCTGCATCCACACAAACCCCATCAACTAAAATAATGTGTCCTAGATATTAAAACTCTTTTTGACTAAAGGAACACTTAGAATTCTTATCACATAATTGATTATTTTTTAGAATTTTTAATTCCATATCAAGATGTTGGAGCTATTTGTCCCATGTGTGGCTATAGATCAAAATATCATCAAAGAAAACCAAAGAAAATTGATGAACTAAAAGCTAAAAGATTCTATTCATTAGGGCTTAAAATATTGAAATGGAATTTTTAAATCCAAATGGCATGACCAATAATTCATAGTGACCTTCATGAGTGTGTAAATATATCTTTGGAATGTCATCAGCATGCATGTAGAACTGATCATAGCCAGAATGAAGATCTAATTTAGAGAAAAGTGTTGCCTCATGGAGCTCATAGATGACTAGAATTGGTTGTCTTTGATAGTGAGGTGGTTAAGGGAATGAAATTCAATGCAAAGGCACCATGACCCATATTTTTTTATGGACAATAAGAACTAGGGAGGAGTATGGGTTGTGTTTGGGTAAATAACTCTAGATGTGAGTTCTTGTACTAGCTATTCAATCTTAGTTTTTTATAGATGGGGATAGTGATATGGATAGATGTTGGGTGGGGTGCATTTTGGAATGAGAGAAATGTGATAATATTCAAGTTGTGAAGGGTAAAAACCCATTATCTCTAGAAATATGGTTACAAATCACTAGGGTAGTTAGTAGAAATGGCAAATTGGAGTTGCATGGAGTGCAGTTGGGCAATGACCCCATATGAGCCTTTCTTCATAAGCTTTTCCATTCAATGGGAACTAATGATGATAGTAGATCTAATAAATAACCCTTTTAAGGTGTTTTTATGGACACTATCGATGAATTACATCCAAACCTTAGAGAAGTCCCATATAATAGGTCCCAATGTATAGAGCCACTATACCTTTAGGACCACATCACATCCCCCTAAGGGTATGGCAAACATATTTGATCAAAGAGTGTAATCACCTATCATGATACACACATTATGACACTTCCCTTTATAGGTAAATATTCCCCCATTATCAATCATGACTTCAAATCTAGAATAAGGGTGTATAAAGTAATTTGCATGCTTAGAAATACAGGGAATAATGAAATTGTGTTCTACTAGAGTCAATGAGGATTAGGAGAGGAATATTTTTAAATAACCCATTGACCTTCATGGTTTTAGGGTTGATCACACCTGTGAGTGCATCAAGAGAGATCTTAGGTTGGATTTTCTAATCCATGGAATCATCAGAGGGGAGTTGTTCTACTTAAACATCCTATAATTATTAGATATCAGGGTTGTTGTCTTGATCTGGAAATGAGTCCACATCTAGCAAGTAAATATTTTATGTGATGTACTAGTAACTTTAACCCATTTATCATCATAATTATAAAATAATTCTTTTTCCTTATGATCCCACATCTCTGCCTCAGTAAGGTGCTTAAACGATGTGGTCATGGCTAACCACTAATTTTTTGTGTTCTTTATGGGTGGAAAAGTGAGAAGTCAATGTTGCATTGAAATTTCATCTTCTAATAACTTAACTAGACAAAAATAATCCATCAACTTAGTGGGTTTAAACATTTTCACCTGTAATCATATTGGTTCTTTGAGGCCACTAATAAAACAACTTTTGAAGAAGTCATCTGATAACCCTTCAATGTGATTAGCTAGTTTCTCAAATTCAATCTGATAATTGTGAATGGTGATTATTTGGTAAATTTTGGTGAGAGATATTATAAATTCCTAAGATGTCGAAGGACCAAACCTACCTAGAAGTAAGGATGCAAATTTTTTCCAATTAGGTTCATCATTTGACTTGAGATACCAATGATACCAATTATGTGATTCTTGTTCCAAGTGAAAGGAAGCAATTAAAACTTTGTTGATGACATAAGTATTTGGAAAGTTAAAGAATTGTTCTACTCAATATATCCATCTAGTAGGATGTGTACCACTAAAATATAAAAATTCTAACTTAGGTCCACATGGTGTGTGTGGAGAAGAGAAACTATTCTTTGAAGAATACTCCTATAACTTGTTGAGGAGAAGGCTATTATGTTAATTCAATGCATGCATCATGTTGATTAACTAAGTGACTTGGGCTTTCAATGAGGCAAGTTATTATTCCATGATTTTCATACTTGTATAGGTGACTACCATAACCAGTATTTTGTTTATAATGTATAAAAAAACAAGTTTTAAGACATAGTTAGTAAGGCACTTTTTTCATTTAGACTAAAATAGAAGGGGTAAAGGTACATTTACAAAGAAAATTACAATGTTTGGGTATGATTGATGAGGGAAATGGTGATTTTAGAATTGAAATAGAAAATTGAAAAATGTATCCAAGAGGGAAAAAGGAGAATAAAAGGGAAAGGAACATTGTGAAAAAATTTCAAAGCAAGAGGATAAAAAATTAAGTTATGGAAAAATTTGCAAAAAAAAGGATTTATGGTTAATGGAAGTAGAATTGGGAGATGGGACCTCAAGGAAGAAAAGTGTAAAATGAAATTTTAGGTGTCTTGATAAAGTTTGAATATCAACAGAGAGATACATATGATAAAAAATGAAAGAAAAAATCTCTTTTTTTAAAATTAGTTTCTATGGGTTTTTATTGTTAAAAGTTTGTCTTTAGGTTTGTAGTTACCACTGTGTTAATCTGAAACTAGTTTCTCTAGGTTGCTCCTGTTATAAGTCTATCTATAGGTTTTCAGTTACCATTGTGCTAATCTAAAACTATTTTTTTAGGATGTTCTTGTTAAAATTTTGTCTACATTTTTTTAGTTGTCATTATGCTAATCTAAAACTAGTTTATCTACTAATAATCTATAGAAACTAATATGTTTGATATAATCCTCAATTTTGTTTAGTTCCTAAAGGTTTTAAGAAATATCTTTGGCCACCAATGTTATTTGAATGAGTATTGCTCTCTAAAAAATTTTGGCCATGGATTTAACCCTAAATGATAGCTCTTGATTTACCTCATGGGTCAAAACTATTTAATCAAGATGGGGCTATTACCCTTTTCACTAGCAAGTCCTCTCAATGGGCCAGCTACTTTGGGGTTTTTGTGTTACTCCTTACAATGAGTTTTAGGGCTATATGACCAAGTAGTTCCCATAATTATGTGGAGGGGTATTTTACCCTTATCTAAACTTATAAATGAAGATGTAAAAATAGATATAATGAAAAAAAAAATTAAAAGTGCAACTCCTAGAAATCCACTACTATAAGGGGAAAAAAACTCCAAAATCTAGCTGCCAAGGAAAGTGCTTCAATACTAGATGTGATGAACATGTTGCATAGATTTATGAACTACACAAAATAATGGAATAATAAAAATAACTTTAGAAATTAAGTTATAATAATTCAAATATGTTATATTGATCATAGGCCACTTTGAATGGGCAACCTCCTTTGATCAAGCTCAATCAATAATATTCATCAATACCTTTATTAGGCCTCAATACTTCCTTAAATACTAATTATATTATAAAAAATAATACTTTCCATGTATGTGGGATAATTCAAATATGCTACTTAAATATTAATTCTATTATATCAACTTAATAATTCACATGTATGTGGGATAATTCAAATATACAAAAGATCTGAATTACAAAGCATGTACATTCATAATGACTAATACACTAATAATAGAGAATGGTAAGACATGGGTTTCTCACAGACCTTTTAGGTTTGATCATGAGTTAGAAAACATAAAATAACACCATCTCTAATATTATAAAATAGAAAAATTCTCTAATAAAACAAATTTCAAATCATGTAATCTAAGTGATCTTCTTTATTTTTTATCTAAGTTATTAAGACAAGCTTAATTTTTGAAGTAATAAATCAAATTTTGATACCAATCATTTTATGAAAATAAATAGTCTCACTCATCCATTTTATTTACAAATTTAAATCATTTATAAAATTTAGTAATTTTCATAGTTTTGAAATATGGTTTAACATAGAGTGAATCATCAATTGAATGTACTAAAATATTTATGATAAAGGTCACATTTTCAGTAAAATATTTAGCTATTTCATTTCACTTAATGATCTTGGTTGTTTTCAATTCAAGATCAAACGCTTGAGTCTTAAAACTCCACTAGGCAAATCTCCCTTAAATAGTTATATGTTTTAAAAGATAAGAAAGTACAAGTACATTTGACTGAATAATAACTTTATTTCCCATCAATAAATATCTAAATTTAGTCAATCAATAAATCAAATATAAAACAATTTTTTTGATTAAGAGATATCTTGTCTCAATATATTTCAAAACTTGGCTTATATAACCAATATGCCTTTCTTTATGATTATCATCATGTTGAGTAATAACAACACTTATGGATTTCTCAGTCGCATTAACATAAGGAATAAAGGGCTTGTTGGGATTAAATTTAAGAACTACTGGTGCACTTTTAATGACATATTTCAAACTATTAAATGTTGAATCATAACATACATCCCAAACATAAACTTTATCTTTCTTTAAAATAACTTGTAAAGGATTAGATTTATCAGTGAAATTAGAAATAAATTTATGCACAAAATTAATTTTACCAAAAAAAATATAATACCAAATTGGTCTTTAGATGGTGGTAAATATTTAATACTCTTAATGAATTTGTGATCAATCAATATTCTACTTTTTAAGATGATATGTCATAATATTTTCCCTTCAGTTACTCCAAAAACTATTTTTTGGGGGTTTAGAGAAATGCCATATTGTATACATCTTATGAAAATTTCATGAAGATGATCAATATGTTTTTTTATATTTTAGAATAAATAATGATATCATCAAGATAAACTTAAATAACAATACTAATTAAATCGTCAAAAGTTACGTGCATAGCTCTCTAAAATTTGAAACTTGCATCCATTAAACTAAATGGCATTCTGTTAAGAGAAAATGCTCCTCATTGTCTAGTGAAAGTAGTCATATGTCTATCTTCTAAATTTATATAAATATGATTTTAACCTAAAAATCCATCAAGAAGAGACATTATTTTGGATCCTCCAACTTACTAAAAAATATGATCAATCCTAGGTAGAGGAAAATTTTCTTTAACACTACCCCTGTTCAAATCTCTAAAGTCTACACAATCAAATATCACTATTTTTATTTCTAATAGGTACTAAGTTAGCAACCCAATCAGAATATCTTATATAAAATATGACACCACCATCTAACATTTTATCAAGCTCTTTATTGATGGTGTCTTCTAATAAGGGGTTTATTCTTCTAAAATTTTACCTAACAGGTTTTATACTAGGTTTGTTAGGTATATCATGTTTAATTATTTCAGTATCATAACCTTTTAGGTATTTATATGACCAAGAAAAATGTTAATAAATTCTTTGAATAATTTTATAAATTGAAATTTTTCCTAAATAATACATTAAATTTTTAAATCAAAAAAATAAGATCTTTCTAAGTGTCAAGGTTAATTGGAATAGTATCACCTATTATTCTCCTAGATGACTCTTTAGTTCACTAATTTTTTGGCTCATCTTTTGGAGAGAACATTGATTCTAAGATAACTAAACTAGAAGGTATTTTATTAGTTTATAACTATAAATAATCACCACAACTCAACACATAATCATAATAATCAAAATAATTACCTTTCAATAAAGAATCAATAAGTTCATCACAACTAAAAATAAACCAATTTTTGTTTAAATCATGGAATATGGGTCTAAAAAATACAAAAAAAAAAAAGAGAAATCCATAGTTGATTCACTTTTATTCAAGGTAGGATTGGAAGTAAAAATAATAAGCTTATTATCATGAGAATTAAATTCTCTAAGAATATGAATACTATTAAAAGCTTCAAAGATCTCAAGGAGTGACCAAATTTTATAAGTATACTTATGAGACGAGTCTGATTTATTTTATAAATCTTTCTAACTTGTCTAATAATCAATTCAAAATATCTAAAGACCTCTAAATGATTAATATTACATTTAACAACCTTTTCAAGATGTAAACATAAAGCTTTAAATTCCATTATATTATTAATATTATCAAATAATTTTTTATAAGCATAGTGAAATATTTTACTAACAACAAATATTAAAGAAATTATGGCACCACTACCATGTTGTAAATAATATCCATCAAAGAATAGAAGCCATATATTATTTCTATAAAAGGTTATTTCTTGTTGTTCAAGTTCATATAAAGTTAATAGCTCATAAGTACCAACTCTAATTTATATGTAAGCAATGGTAGTTGGTATGGACTTAATGGGATTACTATTTTAATCTTCCATATGTATGAATGTAATTTCATCACCAATGAGAACTCATTTTGTATCCTTTCCTAAAAAAGGCCCAATTTCTTTAGACCAATATCTGTCTACCAATATTGCATAGTTAACATGGATATCTAAAACTTGAACATTATGCATGCATCTAATTCTTTTATCTTGAGAAATTTTGATAATGACATCATGAAATTTACCATAGCTCTAGTTTGGTGAGAGTTAAAACCAATGCATTTTTTTATAAATTTAATAAGATATACCTTATTGATTAGCAATAAATTTAAACATTATATTTTTGAAGTTCTTGTATCAAACATACAATTGTAACTTATTTTATTAGTAATCTAAATGGAAACATAAAATGAAGGAATATAATCAGTAGGAGGGTTATTATATTCAAAAAAAATAGAATCATGTTCAATATTATTGGATTCTCCTTGAAATCTTACTACAATTTTTGAGATTTAGATATTTAATTACATCATTTATCTTATCAAGTTGTCCAAGTAAACTATCATCTTGCAATAAAGAAAACCTAGATTTAATTGTAGTCAAATCATGCATAATATTATAAGTACAAATATTAGGATGACAAATGTGAGAATAATTTTTGGGCTTATAAGGAGGATATTGAATATTATTAAATCCAGTAGACAAAGGATTATTCTATTAATAATTTATAGTAACACTATGTAAAGTAGTAATATTATGCACAGTTTTGTCTTTGTCTTGCATAGAAGGTTTGGAAGAAGACTAATTTTTAGCCATGTCTGAATTATCTTTTTGGGTAGAACCATGATCCCTTTATCTTGTTTGTATGGTATAAGTATTTTCAATTTTCATTTTATCTAAATATTCATTACAACCACATATGTTTATATTGTCAATCAAGTCAATGAAAATAGCATCCTTTCCATCAATTTTTTTTTGAATTTTTAAATAAATTTATAAGTTTTAGGGTCATGATCTAATTCACAAACATTATAATAATTAACTTTTTCTTCATTTTTTATGTTCTAAGGATTAGAATATTTAAACGATGTAGAAGACTTGCCATGTAATTTTTACTTGACAATGACCAGCTCATTGCCAAGATTATGAATAGACTTTAAAATTTATACATTATCATAAGTTAAACATGTGGAAGCTCTATCTTTAAAACCCACACATTTTAATTTATTTTCATACTCTATGTAGAAAGTAATAGTTTCATCATAATGTGTAATATCTTTATCTTCTAAATTCATTTTATATTTTAAGAAAAAATCACCATAAAAATAAAATTTATAAAATTTCTTCTATGTTCTAACATTATGAATAATATTATGATGTAAATTAGTGAATATGGTTATAAAATAGTAAACCATCTCACCTAGATCAATAGAAATATTGATGAGTTCATTGACTAGCTCTAAATCCTCTTTAGGTTTGCCCAAAAAAAGTTCTAAAAAACTTCTATCTTTCTAGGTAATAATAACTCTATCATGATTGCTAATAAACTCTTGATAAACTCTACCTTCTAAAGTTTGCAAAAATACTCTAAGATGAACTTTTTCATTAACAATATCAAGAGTAGCACAAAATAGATTTAAAGCATATAAATGATCTTCACGAGACTCACTAAAACTTCTTGATAATTTAGGGACATTAAGTCCTTTAAGTGAAGGTTATTTATTAATAAAAGTACTGATATTAATGAGATTCCCACAAATCCAATAATTCATTAGAGGTTTCTCATTATCTACATTAAAATCAACTTCATTTCAGTGATGTTTGTTTGATCTATGTTGTTCTGTAAACCTAGAATCACGTCTTAAACTCTTTATTCTAGAAGCTCATCCATTAGAAGTTCTAATAGATTCCTCTACTTGACTAGGATTGTTAAACTCTGTAATTTTATTAGAGTCAATAGGGATAAAAAAATCATTGAAAGGAAAATATTCAGAAAGAATTAGTTCTAGGTTGAGGAATAAAATCAAAATTTACTCTCTTTCTCGTTGAATGCAATGATTTTATTCATGGATATAAAATTGGATTTGATGGCTAAGATTAGAATACCAATCTATTTTGAATATTTTATCATCCTCTTCTTCATCTATATCCTTATTAATGTGATGCAAATCATAATATCTATTATACTAAATAAATAAATAATATTGATAGTAATATGTACTTTAATATTAGTAATATCAATTTTAAGTTGGATTATAGGATGGGGACCACCAATGGTCATGAGAAATAATGATTGAAACAAATAATGAGGATTAATATAAGAAAATAAAAATATAAAAATAAATAAAGATTTTTGAAAAAAAATTCTAGTGAAGTCAAATTTGTTGACATTGAAAATTGTTATGTCAATGAATCAACCCTTTCATCTATTATAAATATCGATATGGAATTAGACTAATTTAATTGTAAGGGTTTGAATAAAAATAATTGATCCTAACATGTGCATAAGGGTTTTTTTAATAATTTTAAGAATAACTCAACAAATCAAACATTGAATTATACATCATTATATTTCAAAAATCAAATACTTCTTTAATAATAAATTTAGAATCAGATTAACAAAGACATAATCTAACCTATCTAACAAAGTAAATCCTATGAATGAGCCAATCTCTTGAAATAAATACCTATGATTTGCATAAGTTTATTATCAGTTTGTCTCTTTATCAGTCTTTCAATGCCATGAGAACTAAAACAAACTAAAATAAAAGTAATTACATAAACCTAAAGACAAGTATAAGAAATGAAAATAAAAACCAAACAAGAAAATAAAAATTAAAACTATCATACTCACTTATCAACTAAATATCAAAGACTAACTAACAAATAATCAATTATTTAAATAAAAATAGAAAACTACTTAAGAGTCAAATAACTTCTACTAAATTAACATTAAAAAAAATAGAATTGTAAATTAAAATAATAAATAAAATTAACTTGGCTTCTTAAACTACTTAACTCAGTAATGAAAAATATACTAAAAATAATAAACAAAATAGAAAATAAGATAATATAAAGAGGCTAAGCAAGTAATAACTAGTAAATGGACATCAAGGAGATGATAACGCAGATGATAATAATTGAGGAGAGAGTTGATAGATTGAAAGAGGAGAACATCTCCCTCAAAAAGAATCTAAAAACTTTGGTGGATTATAGCAAAGTCACAATTAGAAATCATAAATAAATAGTATGGATGTGCTTATTTAGATCATAAAAAGGAGGCATGATGGCAAAGGCTTGAGAAAATACACTAAGAAGAATAAATAAATGATCGAGGAGAAAGGCTAGACTCTTTAGGCATGAGATATGGATTATATGAACAAACTTTGAAGAATATGTTGACTAATTAGGATGAGGCCTTTGAGGGGTATAAATTTTTGTACCTTGTGTTTTCTTCTTGTTGTATTTTTGTTGTTATTTTGAATTGTTTGGGTTGTGAAGTGGTTGTAAAGCATCCATTTTTTGGCCTTTTATCCTTAGTTTCATACTTCTTCGTTCTTTACGGTTTTTGAGGCCTTGTTTGTAGGTTCTTTGTATCAGTGGAGATTCTCTTGTAAAAAAACTCCCCCTTACCAATAATTAAAAAATAATTAGAAAAAAAAAAAATGTAAATAAGTAAAATATTAGAATAGAAATAATCTATCTAAAATAGAAATTAAATAATAACTAGAATAAGAAATAAAGAGAAATATAACTAAAAGAAAAGAAATTGGTGAGACTTGGAACAAGAATCAACTTTGGGTAAATAAAATTTAACTTTGCTGAGAAATAGAAAATAAATCTGATTATAAACATGATCTTCAAATGAAAATCAAAGTATAATCAATAGATCAACAATTTATCACAAACTATGAGATATTTATCATTATTAGGGTAAATTAAAAAAATGCTCATATGATAGTGTATTTGCAATCATCAAAGGATATTAATGCTTTATAATCTTCAAATAATATTTTATTAATAAATCAAAAACCTAATATTCCTATGTCACTCAAGAAGATTACTTTACCATCAAATAACTCATTATTTGGTCTATCTATAAATGACTATTCAATCTCAGATATGTTTACATAGAAGAAGAAGAAGATAGATGAGAGCTCTTTATACATGTGTGTTTCTTTTTTTATTATGTTTCTTCAATATTTTTATAAGTAACCTCCTTTAGATAGTTATGAATCAAGTTACAACTAACTTTTAGTTAGTTTTAGTTAAATTAATTGACTTTTAAAATTTTATTTATTTATTTATAAGTTATAAAGTTTATAATTTAACTTTATAATTTGAAATTTAATAAAAGTCTAAGAGATTAAACAATAAATATATACCAAATTACAAATTCTAATAGGTGGGAGGCCTTTAACTTGTTTTGACATTCATTTAGACAATCATTTAACTATTCATAAAATAAATAATCCATAAATACTAAAATTAAATGATTTAAACTTATTTTAAAATAAATAATTCTTAAATAGCATTTATCCAATCATAAATTATCAAAAATAAGCATTAATAAACTTCATAATATTGATTTTACTATTTTTTGAAAGAAAGCTTCAATGTTGTCATACAAATAAAACATATCACCACCAAAATGCATTTATCCATAGAACTCAAAATATTAAAGTATCCATGACAGTTATGTACTAGTATAGTAATATAAATAAAAAAATCAAACGTAACATAATCACATCAATAAAAATCATTACCAAAAACCAAGTTAATGAGTGAAGTCCCTTTATCCAATTGATACTTATGTACTCCATCGAGGTAGATAGAAACTCAATCAAATTAGTGCCTCCATAATCATTATCATCCTCTGAATTCACTTTCCTTGGCACTTGAGTCACTATTGTCTACTCAAAGGATGACAACACATTTATTACTAGAAGATGTGGTTTTATCTAGCATAGGTGAAGAAGGTCTAGTAATTATATCCAAAGAAGGATTTAGATCAACAGTTATAATTCAATCCAAGAATGTATTTAATATTATTAAACAAATGAGGATTATTAATAATATATTTAATGGTAGTATGCATTCATTAAGAATACTCATTTGAATTATTGCATGCATAATGGCGAGATATTCAAGGAGATCTCTTGAGGATTCTATGGGTTATACTATGAAAACTTACTAAAGAAGATGAAATTTTATCAAGCAAATTCCATAAATTGTGGTCAGATACATCAACATGGATTGAAACATGAGTTTCATGGTGAAAAGGCCCTAAAATGTGTCATCATCCCTACAACCATGAAAAGATCTACCATGATAACTAACTCATTAAGGAGTATCCTCACCCTATTATTCATTATCTCCTCCCCACACATTTATCCCCAAAACATGGGGGTCTAATGTCTACCTTGATATACTATTTTGAAATAAATCAAAATAATAACTTAAATATCAATTCAATCAAAAATCAAAAAATTGAAATATCAATATTTATTTCATAACAATTTTGAATACTACCACTAATTTTGAAAATTTCAATAAACAACTTTTTTATAACTTAAATGAGTGTAATATGAATAAATTTGAATTCACAGCTAACATTCTCTTTCAAAATGCCAATATCAAATATTAAATTGTACTTATAGTTTTCAATATCATGTAAATGTTGTGTGATCTTTGAAAATGAACACCAAAATAAGCAATCATCTAGTCACTGAATCATGAAACAACCAAGAACTATATATTTATGCATGCATCTAACTGACTATGCCAAATTTATATCAAAATTGTTTTTTCCTTTATAAGAATGAAAAGACTTGCACAAATTTATGTATATGAATCATTTTAAATGAAATATGCAAAACTCTAAAGTCATGCAAATTCATAATAACTAAGTGCAATCAAAAAACTATTTATATGCAAATGATGAAAACTAATATATCATTATTTAAGAATTACTACCTAAATCTCTTACTTTACAACAAAAATGATTGAAAACTTCCTTTATATAACTTGCCAAATTTTTCAATATGAGTGATTTTCAAAATCAACACAAATGCAAAGACTAGAAAATAATTTTCACAAAGAAACCCTTGATACTCATGATATCAATTGGATATAAGCTTGTATTTCAAAATTCATGGAAAATATACACTTGTAAGTTTCAAAATCCATTTAACTATGTCTTTGAGTTCAAAGACCTACATCATATTAAAAAGCAGTCAACTAAATCCCTTGTTCATATCAAATAGAAATAAACCCAATTCAAAATTTATTCATAATAGAAACATACTTATACTTTTGAGTTTAAAATTTATTATTTCAACACTTAAAACAAGTCTATTAAATCCTTTAAATCTGACCCAGAAGAGGCTAAAAACAAACCCACATAGGTTATTACAAAATAAATATGTTACTCCAAGAAGACAACGATGAATAAACTCATATTATTTACTTATAACTACCATGAAACAAGGTTGTAAATTTTAATCCATTAAAAATAACAATAATATTCAAAAAAACACATGCACTGCTCAGGTAGATCAAACTATCAACAACTATGTCTTTGAGTTCAAAGACCTACATCATATTAAAAAGCAGTCAACTAAATCCCTTATTCATATCAAATAGAAATAAACCCAATTCAAAATTTATTCATAATGGAAACATACTTATACTTTTGAGTTTAAAAATTATTATTTCAACACTTAAAACAAGTCTATTAAATCCTTTAAATCTGACCCAGAAGAGACTAAAAACAAACCCACATAGGTTATTACAAAATAAATATATTACTCCAAGCAAACAATAATGAATAAACTCATATTATTTACTTATAACTACCATGAAACAAGGTTGTAAATTTTAATCCATTAAAAATAACAATAATATTCAAAAAAACACATGCACTGCTCAGGTAGATCAAACTATCAACATATATTCAAGAAAAAATGTAACATGCAAACTTCAAAACTAGCAGTGTGATCAATTTTCATAAAATAAAAAAAATGAAATTAAAATGAATACAATGAAATTAATTACCAAACCTCTTTATATTTCTGACATCAAAAGAAAGATATTTAATATGCATGCATTATTTTTGGTTCATTCTTTAAACATAATCTTTATACATGCAGGAGAGAAATATATCAAGATGCATAAGAAACATAAAAATATCTCAAACTATAAAAATGATCAAATTAAAATATCAAATGAAATCAATACAAATGAAATGCATGCGCATTTTCCCAACTTCCATTTTTTTTCTCAAAGAAACTCTTATCTTTATCACTTTTCCTTTTCAAAATTCCACTTAAATCAATCATGGAGTGACTCGTTCATGGATTCATTCAAAATATAAATTTTTTATTTCATAGGAGATTAAGAATAACCATAAATGGTAAAAATAAAATTATTTATTTATAATAACAAACTATTACATACCTCAATAAATATTTGACCATGATAAACCATTGAAAAATGACACAATCCAATGTTCCATCTCAACTAAAAAAATTGCATATTTCATTTTGCATGAAAAGGCTTGATAAAATGGTGTAATAGTAGAGAAATAAAAACTTTTATATCAAGGCGACTATTTTAAGTTCTCACTTAATGAAATTTAGTGATGTGTCCATTAAATTATTATATAGACACCACTTCTAAAACATCAAGGCTCACTAAACCAAAACATATACTGACTAAACATTAATAAACCTTTTAGATATTTACCATGTTTGTTTCCATAATTCCTAAGCTCAAGGTGAGGAAGGTGGATTTAAATAAATGTTAAATAAAACCTCTAACATATCTATCACCATGTTTCAAACATAATTCTATCATGACATACCACTTAATGCATTAAATCTGGGGATCAAATATAAAAATTGTATTTATTCAAATATGTCTAAGCCATATACTTAGAATATATTAAATCAATTATCCCACCATGGAAAATGTGATAAATTGACAATGTTAGGGATTTACACTTTAGGAAATGTGATATTAATCAAAATCAAAACATGAATCTACCACCTTATAACTCATTGGAAGAACATGTTACCTCATTTATATGTAAGAATGATTCCAACAATGCCAACAAACATTGAAATTAAGTCACAAAATATGATATCACAATCACAAAACTTTGCATTCTAGATGGAGAAGTGAAATAATCAAAGAGACTAATTTGTGCATGTTCTCAACTTACCTAATATTTGTTAATGTGATCAAATATCAAAGACATGTCCCTTTGATTAGAAATTGAATGTAACTATCACAAAATTCAAAACATCAATTATGTTCTACAATCACTATATCAACTTATGACATCTTAAATCAATCTTATAATATATCAAATTATGTCATAATCACAATGTTAACTGTTACCAAACAAGATTGATTTCATCAATTATGATAATAAGAGTTCATATTGTTTAACTATAAGAATGAGATGCAAGTATATTAAATTTTTGAATGTAATAGGCATTTATAATTTGATCAATATTATGTTATGAATCACCTCAAATAAATGTTATGATTAAAAATAATCACTCAATATAGAAATATTTCATATTAAAATATACATAGGGAAACAATTTCTTAAATAAATGCAAACAAGTTGAATCCCACCAACAAATTTAAACATTATGATAAAATTCATCATATAGTAGCATTAATCATGTCAAGTCTTTTCAAAAAAATATGGGTACTAAAATTAGTCATAATAGGGTGATCTACCATCACTTGATCTTCCTTAAGTGGTTTGGTTGTAGCTTTAGGGGTTAAAATGGGGAGTAACTCAACCTCTTGATAAATAAATAGAGGGGTATGATTGGATGCATGAGGCAATAGATAAGTGTATGCATCCAAGATTTTTTTGGTAATATTCATTGCCAAACTCTAAATATGAGAAATATTCACAAGATTAATATCAAGTGCAGTAGAAATACCAAGAGTACTTGAAGACCCTTCTCCTATCTATTTTATTTTTAACTTGAGTGGTTTTTATACTTGAGTAGTCACTAGAACTATTTTAACTCTTTATTTTATAATTTCATATATATCTTCACATATTTCTCTTATAGAAGACATACCTACCTTTGATTATTGTTGATTAAAACTATCCACCTTCGTATCTTTCGTTAGTGGAGTAAAACCTAATTTGTCTACCTTGATGCCTTTGTTTCAACCATCGAAGTGCTCCATCCAACACTGTTTGAGTCATGTTTCTAAATATGTGGATTTTGATTTGTTCCAATCAACTAGTAGAAGAGGATTATACTCAATATATACTTCTCAATATATAGGATTTAAAACATCCTCATCATCTTCAAAATTCTTTTACAGTTTGGCTATTTTAAATTCAATGACTTGTGTCAAAGTGAAGCAGAAATAGTCACGAGCCCTAAAAATTTTCTCATCTTCATAGTCTATCCAAAATTATTGAAAATGAGGTACATGGTAGTGTGTGTAAATTAAAATTTTATTAATTAGACCTATATCTTCAAAAGAGGGTATTTTTTTAATGACTAGATAGTGACTCAGGTCATTTTTGTATCAATTTTTTTTACCTTAGATAATGAAGCATGTGTATATCTTCCTATTGTAATTGGAAAGTGTATTCTATATTAAGTTTACTAGACAAAAAATTATGTGTCTCAATAAATTTTCTTACCAATTCAATTAAGTCCCATCTATCATCGACATACTTTGGTAGCATGTATGTATTTATTTCACACCCACAAATTATGAGGTGTTTTAAGGTTGGGAATTGAATAAAATAAGCTCCCCATCTAGCAATTTTAGTTGATGTTGTAATTGATATTCTAGCATTATAAGGATCAGGGTCAGACATATTAATGAAATTTTGTAATAATGGATCATTGATCCTTCAAAATATTATGTGAACTTTGTTTTAGAGTAAGTTTTGGGTAAAATTTGTGGATTTTAGAAGATTTCATATTACCCATTGTGTTCAGACCAGTGTAGATTATTATACAAGCAACATAATGTATAATATATGAAGTAATGTAGAAATTATATGTGATGTTGAATTATGTTAGTTTTTTATGCATTGAATCACTAATCAATTTACCCCAATTGATATATTATTTATTCTTATGAATGATCTAGATATACCTATACATCCATGTTTAGAAGTTTTTAGTAGTAGGGTTACTATTAATTTTGTTTAAAAGCATAAATATATCATTCAACTTCATTGATGAATTCAAATCTAGATAAAGTCTTTGGAAATCAAGATGCTTAAATTTTAGGCTTTAGAAGCCACTCCTTGTTGACCCACTTGGGAATGAGAATTAATGTTAGCTTACCAAAATTATTTAGAAAAAGTTGGTGTGATATCAACAAATGATTCATGATCAAGTAAGTTTATAAAATTATCAATGTGTTCTAGATGTAAGCAAATCACATACTCCATTTTTTAGTTTTTGAACTCCCTATTGTCTTTATCATAATATTTAGCCATGGTTAGGACCAATTCAGGATAATACACTAAGGTTGGGAAGGTTGTTGCCTAAGATAACCTAATCATAAATACTCTATCCCTAGTTAGTTTTTGTAGTACATTAATCCTTTGTCAGAAGTCTTTCATGTCTATGTGTCTAAGATCTATATCTATGATGATATCTACATTAGAATCAAGGCTTGAAGGAGTAATAACTCCTTGAAATTGGTACTTTGTGTCTATATTTTTCTTCTTCATTAGATTATTTGGGTTACTTGATGTAGAAATCTATCTAAATGTATTTTTGAAATAATAAAAACGTCCCTAAGTTGGTTTTACAGGAAAGTAAACTTTTGAGTGTGTTTGAACAGAAGGTGGAATCCGATAGTGTGATAGGAAAATGATAGATTTTGTATGCTAGTTTGGAAGGTGTCGATAACTTGATATAAGTCCATAAAAAGGTTAGGTTCCAATGGGTGTTTAAACATATGTCATAATGTGAAAAGTGTGTAGTAAACTCTCAGATTCTGATGTTTATTTAAACAATGCTTACATTTTTTCAAAAGTTTGAACAATTCAGGAATCCCATAGAAGATGAACAATAAGTGGACTATGTAGATGGGTTGATATGAGCTTAGAATATTCATAGGCTTTGAGATATATTTTAATCTCTAACAAATGCATTAAAGTGTTTAGAGTTATGAGACTATAGTGGGTATCCCAAAATTCCTCAAGACTAAAATATGGAACAAACCCTTGATATGTTGAGGAATGACCAAATTTTCACTATGTAAATTAGTGAATCAAAGCTATAGATTTAAATTTTAGCTTTAATATGAGAAAAACATGAACAATCTAGAGGCAAAATATGAAAGAATAAAGACGAAAGTGATGGCAAGGGGTATAAGGAGGCAGAACATGGAGGAAGGCAGAATCAAGGTAAGGAGAAATGGGCCAATGAAGTGATTATAGGGGGAAGCTAAAAAATTAATATGCACATTTAACTACTTGTTTAATGGTATAATTTTATATTTTCTTTATCATATGATGGATTCTACATAGGATGTAAATAGGATGTTGAAAATCCACTATGTGTTAAGCAATCAATTAGATCTCAATGATCATGAGAGTGGGTCCCTAGATATAACAAATGTGTGGACAAGGATTAGTTATATTGGAGGTAAAAATAGAGGTTAAAGAACCAAAGGTATGCTTATTAGAGATCATAAACCTGATACATGTTTAACATACCTCATAATCCTAACATGTGTTTAGCAAGGGGATAAAACCTGCCAAAGGGAAAAAGACTTAGAATTTTTACAACTTATTTTTGACTCTTTGATACTTAAAGAAATTTTTAAAAAGACATACTTCAATTTTGAGCAAATTTAACTAATTACATCATATTTATAATCAATTAAATCATATTTTGATCATTTTCAATCAAATCAAATTGAAATATTTAGAATTAATTGCACATGTTTAAATGTTGGGTAAAACAACTATCTTTGATGGGGGAACTTTAAACTATAAGATTCAAAGGAATAACTTTAAACTCTATTATTTTAAACAATTACTTATCCATTGAGATACAAATTCATTTTAGGATTTAAAATTTTGAAAAGGAACTACTCAAAAGCTAAGATACTGAAACAAACCAAAATAAAGAGGGAAAATGAAAACAAAACAAAATGACACACCAAAAAGGAATGAACAACAAGAAACACAACCCAAAACCTTAGATTCACCTATTTACATATACGAGACAACCTAATTTTATTTGAAATAATTTTTTTGATATTACCCACTATAGCAATGGAGATTTTACCATCTCAATATACTAGATATAAATTATTATCTCTATAGAAGTGCTTTATTCTGAATGGGCCCATCCATAGAGAATCAAATTTTCCATGACTTCCCTTTAGTTCTATTCACTTATCCCATAGGAGCATAATATTTCCTATTTGAAAATTCATTTTATTTGCCTTTTACCTAAGAGTTTTAATCTAATCCTGGTGTTCAAAAATCTTGTCAACAACATGTGTCATATCTTATTAAAGCTTGTTAAAATATAAGATTCTATTATCTAGTGAATTTTCAAAATTATAATTTTCAATGGCTCTTGTTAGTTATAATGTAGGAAATTCAAGTGTTATGGGAATATTAACATCAATATTGTATAAAAATTTGAAATGTGTTATTCCAATAGCTTTTTATATAATGATATTATCAACCCACAATGTGTCACACATTTTTTTGTGTCAATTCCTTTGGTTTTCATATACCAATTTACACATGATGGTAATAAGAGTCTTACTGATTTTTTTTACCTAACCATTTCCTTGTGGGTAATATTTAGAAGAGCAAGATAAATAAATACCATAGCCATACCAAAATCAAACCAATTATTTATAAGAGAAGTTGGATGCATTTTTGGTTATAATTTTTTTCAAAATGCCAAATCTTACTAATATATTTTCTTTGATGAATCTACACACAACTTTTGAAGTCATGTATCTAACTAGGATAACCTATACCCATTTGATAAATTAATATATAAAAATGAAAACATGAGTGTGATTAACACTCTAATTATGATTCATTATTCCTATGAAATATAATCCCCATTACTAGAAAGGTTCCACAATTATTGCAGGCTCTAGAGGGAAAGCTACAAGTTTTGATCATCCAACAAACTACTAACAAGCTTCATACTTCCTCACCCATTCATTATAATCTTTAAATAGCGAAGGCCAATAGTAATGGGATTTCAATGTTTTAACAGATAAATGTCCACCATAATCTTGATCATGAAAATCTTCTAGTAGTTTATTTTATTGTTATATATCAACACATCTAAAAAATAAACCATCAATACTTTTATTGAACAATGTACCATCCCAAATCATGTATTTTATGGATTTTAAATTGTTTTTTATTCACTTCTTAGCATCGAAATAAGATGGGAATTCTTCATATGTCAGGAATAAGGTGATGTCTATAAATCATTCATTTGTAGAATCCACAAAGAGAATTAAAGGTGGTTCTTCCTTTATCTAATTATTTTCACTTGTCAAAATAGGAACCCTCGAAGTTTCTATCTATTTCACCATGATTTGACATAATCCTTTACCTAGAACTAATTTTTGAGGTTTGATCTCTAAATCACATTCTTGAACTTTAGTGATTCAATTTCCTCTTTGTGAACCCGGTTCCTATTGCATCAAAATAGACTTTACTACCATATTTGGCACCATTAAAATAGAATGTGAATTAAGAATGTAATATCTAAAATACTTCATAAATTTCAAAATAGCATATGAATTTTTTATTCTAGAGAACATTTCAACTCATAATCCTTGATTCCATAGCTTCTGAAGGTGATTTGTGACTCAATTCCTTCATTACTCTTTTATGTCTAAATGGCCAAAAGAGTGTGGTTTGAATAATAACAATAGATAATGAATTTTTTATTAAAATCTAGATAGACTAGATTTAGTGTGTATGTAATGGAAAATTTTATCTTTTCAAACACTTATTTTACTTTGTTGTTCCTTTTGAAAGAGGAATTACCTTTCATCATTTCAACAATGTGTCTAGTGAGTTCTATAAAATTAGGCATAAAACTTCTTAGAAAACTTACATTCCTAAAAAATGAATGCATGCCTAATTTTATAGTTGGCAAAGATAATTTATGAATTTATTCAAATATTTCAAGACCAAATTTTATTCCTTATTTTGAGACAATGTGTCCAAGAATTTTTCCTTCATTCATCCCAAAGATAAACTTTTTAGGGTTGAGAGAAATGTCCTGAAGACAAAAAAATTCAAACACTTTTTCTAGATGTTCATAGTGGTCTTCTCTTTTCTTTGAGAATGTTTTTAATCATCTAGATATACCATAATTATTTTTTTAATTTATATATTTGAAATCAATATCCTTAACTATTTAAAATGTTGCTCCTACATTGATCAGACTAAATAACATTCTTTGATATGAAAATGCACCCAAGGAGTTTTGAATGCAGTCTTGTGTTGATATTATTTATCAACTTCTATTTGATTATATCCTAAAAAACCATATAACATGGAGAGAACATCTAAACCTGTAACTACTTAAAGAATTTGATCCATGATATCTAGACGATAATTGTCTTTTAGGGATACTTGGTTCAGATTTTGAAAGTCTATGCTAATTCTGATTTCTCCATTTTTCTTCCATACTGGAGCTATATTTTTAACCCATGTTGAATGATGAATAATAAAGATAATTTATGCATTCAACATTTTTTTAATTTATTAAAAAATAGTTCCTACTATTTTTGGATTGTGTTGCCTTTATTTTTACTTGAAAGGCTTAATATTAGTCTTGAGGGGTACCATGTGTTTCATTTCTTTTGGTCAAGAAGATTTGAGTTCAATATATGAATATGCAAGAATATCAATTTATTTTTGAAGAAGAGTGACAAAATTTATTCATTCTTCTGGTGAAAAACATTTTCCAATATTTGCCAACATGGGTTATTCCTCAAATCCGATATTAACCTTCTCATAATAAGCTAAGTTGAGAGAGTTATTTTATATTTTATTCTCAATGAATATATCTTGTTCATCAAAGAGTTCCTCTAAGGAAAGCAAACCCCTATGAATCTTGTTTCCCTTTAGTTTAATAAATCCTTATTCATCTTTTTCTTCAACAATACCTTCTTTTTGAGTTTTCATTGAATATTATCTATATGATGATTCACTACCTTCAAAATATAGATTTTTGAAAATATCAATTTTTCAAGAAAAGAAATAATCTCTTGGTCATTATTGAAAACTTGCCAATTTTCTAAGTTCTCCAATACACTAGCCTTATACACCAATTCGATCATGTACTTTTATTTTCCAATATCTACATGGGGAATAAATAGAGAAGCAAATATTGTAAGAGAGTCTACTTTAGTGTTTCTTTCTCTTAGGATATTTGTTATAGAAAAATCTTCAAAATTTTCTATAATGTCCCAATCTTTGTTTTTGAAGTGTTTTTTATTCCCATTTCTTCACTAACCTATAGACTAAGTATTAGTGATTCATACTCAACAATGTTGTTAGTACATTAAAATTTAAACTTACATGAGAAAGGAAAAAAAATTGTTTGGAGACATAAGAATGACTAAAGTTCTTACATCAACTGAGGAACAACTATCATCAAATTTGAACTTCCATATGTCATTAGGGTCACTTTTCATCACCTCAAGAATATTCAAAACCTCCTTTATC
This sequence comes from Torreya grandis, assembly GCA_037957365.1. Lineage (NCBI taxonomy): Eukaryota > Viridiplantae > Streptophyta > Pinopsida > Cupressales > Taxaceae > Torreya > Torreya grandis. Next base: position 4,692,657 of record JARHVA010000676.1, on the reverse strand, counting down.
ATGAGTAGATAATTCCCTATCTTTGCATCTTAATATATAATCTCTACTCCAAGGTCGTCTATTTTTTCATAGTGTATTTAGTTTGTAACTTGGGTTCCAGGAATTACTTAACTCATTTGACAGGAATCATAACATGAGAATGATTTAGCTTAATTTCACCACCAAGTTATTTAAAAATAATTATTCCCAATAATATGCCATAATTAGTAGAGATATTTTCTACTAATATAGTCATATTTATTCTATTTTTAGGAAAGGAGGCTAAGGAAACTTGGGTATCTTTGATTTGACCAACCAAAGGTACTTATTTCACTTCTATGGAATAACATCATCCAAAGTCTTTATACAAATCAAACTTAGATCATGGGAAACTTTGGTAGGTATAAAATTACCAAAGGCTCTAGTATCAATGATATAACTACTTAATTTTCATATTTTAAGGAAAAATTTAGATATAAAAGGGTTCAACTTTATTCTATTTGGAAGTAATAGTTGCCACGGAATTTATGAAATTGGCAAAAGAGGGGGTTCCAAGTATCCCTTTGAAATTTTTATTTTTTATATTAAGATTTTTACCTTTTATTATTGGAAAGTTGTAAATGATTTCATGGTTATGTCATTAAGGTGTCCTGGTGAGTGGATGAAGTGACTTAATAGTCTATGTGACAAAGAAAAAGTGTGTAATGTGTTTGTCTTAGTTTGCTTGAAGTATGATTGGTTGATCTTCTACTTTAGAATGGTTAGAGTTGTTCAAGGATGAGTATGAAGTATTGAGGATTTTAAAAAGGTCCTTAATATTTTTTAATGCTTTGATTAATTGTGTACATGAGTGGATTTAGTCTAGTTAATCATTATTTTCTTCTAGACACTTTGGGTCTAGTAGCAGAAAATCTGCGTAAGTAGTTTTATGACATCATCATTACCACATGTTAATGACTCAAAGGGAGTTGGTCATATGGTTGTGATAAAATTAGTCCCTAGTTTATATTCACTAAGTCTTAGGTCATGCACCTAAGTATAATCAAAGATATGTGGATTCAAATTTGTCTTTGGGCCATATCTTTCTATCTAGATAGAATTTGTTCATGTTGTAAAAATTAAAGATGAATAGGACTCCATGGCACATCTAATAAACCTAATTTGAATATCTTAAAGTGTGTAAAATTAAATATATTAAGGTTCAAATTTGATTATGTGTTCATGTTTGTTCTACAAGTGACCTAAGAAGATTGTTTGAGCTTATTTTGATATTGTTTCAATATTTCTTGATGAATTGGTTATTGGGGAGTTTTTTAAACTCCATAAAGATGCTCTGTGTGGTTTTTAGAGGTGTGATCAATTTATCTTGAGTATGAATAATGCTTAAGAATTTGACTATGTTTTCATTCATGGTGACTATGTGTACATAACATTGATTGAGCTTGCACAGAAGAGTGCAATGATGACTATAAGCATTTGAGGATGACTAAGGGGTCATGTAATGTGGACCTATACATTTGTAAGAGGTCATATGCTCTTGTTTTGTTTGATGATGTGATAAATGGGTGAATATGTCTCTATGAGACCTATAAGAGCTACATAGGCCTTCTTAAAAGGTGTAGCTACTTAAGAGTGACCCCTAAATGTTATGGCAAACCAATGAAGATTGTTTTGAGCAATGTCTAGATATAAGAGAAGCCTTAAGGGTTAAGACAAATTTAATGGCTGACTAAGAATTTGTTTATCATGAAGGCTCTATATATAGTGAAACTAAAGGAGATGGTTTCTAGGCTTCTTAGAGTGGTGTGTGCATTGAAGTGAAGAAGAAAAGAGGTTGAGTGTACCCAATTATTGGGTTAATGTGAAGATAATATCGAGGAATATGTGTATGACCTGTAGGTCATTTTTTATGTCTAAATAGTGCTCCTATAGGTTGAGTATGAGCAAAGGATAGATGGTGTTTGTGTGACCTTGGTGGTTGATATGAGAGATAGTTCAGAGTATGGATTGTGTTTATGTCCATCTGGTCATGTTGTTGATGTGGTGATAGAGTTATAACTGAGGAGTGAAGAGTGATCCAAGAGGTGGATTTGGATGCATTGAGTGTGCAGAGTTGAAGAAGTGGAGTTAGTTGGGATATGTAATATGTCTTAATTGATATTTGTATGTTGGTTTAAGTATGTAATGTGATTTCACCAATAGGGAGTATTGAGTGAAGGTGATGAGTGATAATTAGAGTTCCATCAGCAGGTGTTGAAGACATCAATTAAAATGTGGAGGTGCTCAAAGGAGGGTCTAAAGGACTTGGTCTTCTTTAGGGGTAGTTTCTCCTTATGAAATAAGTGTTGCACTAAAGTCAGGTGGTCTAAAAGAGTTGGTCATCTTAGGGGTATGTACTCCTTATGGAACATGTGTTTCACTAAATCCTAGTTAGGAGCACATGATCAATTTTTGTTTTGTAATACCTTATAGGATAAGTAGTCCAAGTGTTTTCAATCTTGAGAGTGGGTTTTATTCCCCAAGAGGGTTTCCCACATATGTCTTGTGTTTTTTGTTTGATCTTGCATTATCTCTCTTGTTCATTGCTATGAATAATGTGTATGCTTCATGAATGCTTGTGGTAATTGATTAAGAGTAAGAAAGGATTGAAATTGAAGTTGGATTATTTTGGCTCACTGATTCACCCCCCCCCCCCACCTTCTTAGTGATTGTACCTCTAATAATTGGTATTAGAGTGAGTCCTTTAGAGGAAGCCTAATATCTTGAAGGTGATCTTAATTAGGTATAAATATGGCTAAGCAGTTGAAGAAATAAAATCAATAGTAGAAGGTTATGATCAAGGCACTTGAAGAGTAGATATGTACTTTGAAGAAAGATGTCAAAGAAGATGAAAATGTTATCGATGATCTCAAGGTTTAGCTAGTAGATGCCAAGACAATTTTGTGTTAAAAATAAAAGAACATCATGTATGATGAAGAATTTTTCCATGAAAGTAAAGAAGAAGTCAATCTAGAAGCTGAGCTCATGGGTAAACTTAGTGAATTGAAGGAGAAAAAGAAGAATCATAAGAGGAGAAATATGATCAAAGGTTTTGAAGCACAAGTCATCTCTCTTGAGGGAAGTTTGATAGAGCAAGCATGTAAAGTAAAGGATGACATGGCTAAAGAACCTAAGAGTGATAAGGATACTATCCAAGTTCTCAAAGATTAATTAATGGCTGCAATTTTAAGTATAAGAGGTAAAGAAGATGAGAGTATTTAATTGGAAACCAAGCTAGGTTCATTGATGGATGAACATGAACAATTTTTTGTCAAGATAAGTAAGCTTAAAGAATATCAAAAGAAGTCATATTAGGTCAAGAGCAATACAATAAGGTCTGTGAGACAACCAAATGCTTCAAGGTATGCTAGTTCATTTCATGGTCATTGTTATGCATGTAATATGTATGCTCATAAAGCTAAGGATTGTAGAATGAATTTAGTCAAGTATGGAAAGTCATGGAGCTATGATAGAAGGAGGTTTTTGCCAAAGATTGATCATAATTTAAATCTATCAAAAGTTAAAAATGATGTTATTTATTTCAATTGTCATAACAGTGAACATATTGCTAGATTTTATCCAAATAGTGTTAAGAAGTCTTCAAGGTATGTCAAAGGATGTAGAACTCCTAGAAGGTTTGAGAAAGGACAAACTCGAGTATGGAAACCAAAGGTAATCATTACTAATTATTTTATTCATAAGGATGATAAGAAAGTTTCTCTAGAATGATATGTTACAAATTAGGATAAGTTCAAGGATCAAGTGGGTAAGATAGTTGTTGAAGACAAGAAGAGTCAAACTTAGGTATGGAGACCTGAGGCAATAAAGACTAAGGATACTAACTCTATTGAGTCCAAGAGCCTTGATGGATTGTTTTCCAAAGTGGAAAAATAATTAGAGATGAAGGAGAGTCAAGAGTTTCTATTGACATCATTTATTGATAAATCTAAATAAAAGAATGAAGTCAAGAATTCAGTTAAAGTCAAGCAAGACTACAATTCTGATGAGATTATGGAGATATGGTACTCTCCAGAGTTTTGCTACTTTTAGTCTCTCTATATCAAAGGGGTACTCTAGCTAGGCTTTAAGGAGACACTTGTAAATCATAGAAATCCTAGTGGCTATCAAATTTTGTTTGATAAGAAGGTATGAAAACAAGGTATGTTTATGCATTATTTGTATATATCTATTTATTAGAGAAAAGAAGCTTGTGAAAAATCTTAGTGGTTGTATCTTGAGAAGGATTTATATTATTTTTCATGGTTTGGATGCTCTAGTATAAAGCTAAATTTCAAATATCTATCTACATATCAATTTATAGTAAATGCTAAGTAAGCCTATAAATTAAAGGCCTCTCTTCTAGGTTTTTATCCTAGATCTTGGTAAGCCTATTATAGGCTTATTGAACTATTTTTTATGCCATGAAATTTCATAGTGTTATAAATATGAGGTGTCTATATATAGGTATTAAATGTGTTTGGACAATATTTGAAGGCTTGTTAAAAATGTCATTTTCCTGATGAAGCATGAAGGTAGGGAGAGCTTTGTAATTGGTCAGGTCTTAAGATCAAAGACCGAGTAGTTGAATCTAAGAAAGAAGATGTGGAGAAGTAACTTTTTGTGCTCAAGATGATAATACCAATCAGAGAAGGTCTTTGGTTAAGGGGGAGCAACAAGTTCATATCTTTGCTCTAGAGATTTGTGGAGTTATAGTGCAGGGTCAGAATGGGTGGTTCCATGTGGCTTACTAAGGTTGATGTAAATGTCAATAATTTTTTTATTCTCATAAAGGTATATACACTTTTTTTTATGTGCTCTAGGTGCTTTTTTTGTCTAAAGGTATATTTGTGCCATTTGAATATTTTTGAGTGCTCTAGATTTTCTCAATTTTTGTCTTAAAGGCAAGTAGGCTTAAAAATAAGTTATAGTAATTATATGTTCCCATGGTTTTGAAGCTAAAATATTGGTCCAAAAGTGTGTGATGGATGTCTCTAGGTGTGCAAAAAAATTTAGAGGTGTGCATTGACTAGAAGGAGATTTGTTGACCTTGTTTATTTTTAAGATTTTAGGGTTTTGGATTGTGATAAAAAAAAGTGGTTTTCCTCATGAATTATGGTTTAAGGATTATTTAAAGTCCTTATTAGATGTTACATCAGATTATATTGGTTTTTTGTATTATTTCTTCATTGGTTATAATGATTGAAGAGAGTGTTGGCATGGAATAAGAGGAAGTTTGTCAAGGCAAGAAGAGGTACGCTTAAGGTAAGGGGGAGTTTGTATCATATTTATAAGATGGTCCTTTCCTATTTTATATTACTTTTATGTCATTATTATTTAGTGCCCACTTTGTCATTGTGTCAAAGGGGGAGAAATTTTCTATTGTGAGAGTGGTTGAAGAGAAAGAAGGGGAATTGTATATTGCTATATATGATGGTTGTTGACATAAATGAAAAATAGGGAGATTATTGGAGACTAATAAATGATGTCATGGTGATTTCATGAATGTTTCCTAGTGAGTGGATGAAGTGCCTTAATAATCTATGTGACAATGACAAAGTGTGCAATGTGTTTGTCCTAGTTTGCTTGAAGTATGATTGGTTGATCTTCTAATTTGGCATGGTTAGATATATTCACGAATGAGTATGAAGTATTGAAGATGTTAAAAATGTCCCTAATATTTTTTAAATACTTTGAGTGCTTTTGTGCATGAGTTGATTTCATTTGGTTGATCATTTTTTTCATCTAGACAATTTGGGTCTAGTGGCAAAAAATATGAGTAAGCAGTTTGATGACATCATCATTACCATATATGATTGAATCAGGGGGAGTTGGTCATATGGTTTTGATCACATTAGTCCCTAGTTTCTATTTTATAATTCTTAATTCATTTACCTAAGCATACTCAAATATATATGGGTGCAAAGTTGGGCTCTCAGGTATATTGACAATGTTTTCCCATACTTAGCAAAATTTCCATAAGGTAAGAAATAGCTGAGTAAGCATTTTGATGGTAGAATATCTCACACATGTGGATGTTATGATAATGTGATCATATGGGTTTATTTATTTTTGTGCCTAATTCTTAAGTATTAAATTTCATGTCGTACGATATAGTTTAATAAAAGATATGCATGTGCAAAGTTAGGCTTCCAAGTATTTTGATAGTGTTTTCTATGTTCAAAAAGAGTCGAGTAAGCAATTTAATGGTGGAATATCTCACACATGTGGACAATTCAAGAGAAGGTTATCATATTGATTTGTTTATTTCTTAGCCTAGTTTATTTGTGCTAAATTTTAGATCATGTGATGAAGCACGTCAAAATATATACATGAGTAAAGTTGGCTTTCCAAGGAATTCTAGACATAGTTGGCTCTATGAAAGAAAATTCTAAGTGAGCATGTTTATAATGGTATATCTCACAAGTGTGTAGGTTCCAAGAGAATTTTGTTATATGTAAGGATATCATATGGTCTGAATTTGAGATCATGAGTCTAAGCACAGAAGAAGTTATTAAGGCTCTAAAATGGCTACTTAGGTAGCTAAGCAAGGTTCCCATACTTAGTCAAATATGCAAAAGGTAAATTTTGATCAAGTCTCAAGGAGATCAACAAAGTGCATTTTCTCCAAGATATCAAGAATTAGTGAGATGGAAAGAAGTGCATGCTAGTTAACAATTGAGAAAAGGTAAAGGATAAAGATCAATGGTGAACACGTGATCATACAGATTGATATAATGGTGAGTCTTGATAGCTAAAGACCTAGTTGATCTACAGATATTGATAGTGCATGATGAGTCAACAATGTAAAATTACATGAGATGTGGTCAAAGTGATTGAGGTTTAACATTTGAGCTTTGGAACCTATGTGTTAAAAATCAAATAATATTGATGGTGTGTGATTGATGTGAGCAGTGAGGACACAAGATGTGAGCTTAATGTTTGAGGTTTAACTGTGACCATTGTCATTTAAATATTTAAATTTAATAAGGGAAAAACTAGTATCTAGTCTCTGGGCCATATCTTTTGATCTAGATATAATTTTCTCATGATATAAAAATTAAAGATGAATAAAACTCCATGGCACATATAATGAACCTAATTTGAAGATTTGAGACTATGTAAAGTCAAATATATTAAGGTTCAAATTTGACTATGTGTTTGTGTTTATTCCACAAGTGACCTAAAAAGATTGTTCAAGCTTGTTTTGATATCTCTTGATGAATTTGGCTATTGGGGAGTGTTATAGACTCTATAAGGATGCTCTATGTGGTTTTTAGAGGTGTGATAAATCTATATTGAGTATGAACAATGATTAATAAGTTGACTGTGTATTTTTTCATGGTGATTATATGCACAAAATGTTGATTGAGATTACATAGAAGAGTGCAGTGATGATTGTAATCATTTTAGGATGACTAAGGGGTTATGTAGTGTTGACGTAGACATTTGGAAGTGGTCCTATGTTCTTGTTTTATTTGATGATGTGCTAAATGGGTGAATAGGTCTCCATGAGACCTATAAGAGCTATAAGGTCCTTATTAAAAGGTATAGTTGCTTAAAGGTGACCCATAGATGTTATGGATGACCGATGAATATTGTTTTGAGTCATGTCTTGATGTAAGAGAAGCCTTAAGGGTTAAGTCAAGTCTAATGGCTGACCAAGAAGTTGTTTATCATGAAGGCTCTATATATAGTGAAACTAAAGGAGATGGTTTTTAAGATTATTATAGAGGTGTGTGCATTGAATCAAATAAGAGAAGAGGTCAAGCTTGCTAAATGGTTAGGTTGATGAGAATATTATATTAAGGACTATGTTTATGACCTATAGGTCATATTTTTGATGTCTGAATAGTGCTCTTATAGGTTGAGGATGAGAAAATGATAGATGGTGTTTATGTGAGCTTGGTGGCTGATTTGAGAGATAGTTTAAAGCATGGATTACGTGTATGGCCATTTTTGCATGTTTTTTATGTGGTGATAGAGTTATATATGAAGAGTGAAGAGTGATTCAAAAGTTGGATTTATGTGAATTGAGTGTGCAAATTTGAATAAGTGGGGTTAGTTGGGATATGTAATGTGTCCTAATTAATCTTTGTGTGTTGGTTCAAGTATGTAATGTGCTTTAACTAATAGGGGGTGTTGAGTGAAGGCAATGAATGATAATCATAGTTCCATCATGAGGTGTTAAAGACATTAGTTTAAAGGTGGAGGTGTTTAAAGGAGGGTCTAAATAACTTGATCTTCCTTAGGGGCAGTTGTTCCTTATGAAATAGGCATTTCACTAAAGATAGGTGGTCTAAAGGAGTTAATCATCTTAGGGGTAGGTGTTCCTTATGAAATAGATGTTTTACTAAATCTTGGTTAGGAGGACATGATCAATCCCTAGTTTGTAATACCTTATAAGACAAGTAGTCCAATTGTTTGTAGGCTTGAGAGTGGGTTTTATTCCTTAAAAGGGTTTCTCATTTATGTCTTGTGTTTTGTGATTGATCTTGAATTGTCTCGATTGTTCATTGCTATGAATAATGTGTATTCTTCATGAATGCTTGTGGTAATTGATTAAGAGTAAGAAAGGATTGAAATTGAAGTTAGATTATCTAGGTTCACAAATTCATCCTCCCCCCTCTCAGTGATTGTACCTCTAATAATTTTTACCTTTGATAAATTATACCAACTTATCTAATTAGTATATATTTTACCTCAGATACTCAACTTGAGACATTTATATTTTGGTTTTATTTATATGTTTAATTATATCAAAATCAACAAGCTAGTAGAAGAATAAATTTCAATGGATTGAGATATATTCATGTCACTTTTAGTTGAGAAGTTACCTTTTGGAAAAATAGTAGCAATAGTCTAGGAAGATTCACATACTTTAACCATTGGTTGAATTCCTTTCATTTTCCTGAGTAATTTATTCCATCATGGAAGAATAAATTTTGTAATTTATTTTTTGATTTTAGTTTGTTATTTTTTTATTTTAGGTTTTAGTGAAGAATGGAAATGATTAACTATTCATATCTCCAATTATTTCTTCATAGTCATCTTTACCTAAATCATATTCCAAGTATGCATTAGTTGATTCACCATAATATTATTCTATCTCAAATTATTAAAGATTTTGACTTTCTATTTCAATTTATTCTTCCATCTCTTCATATCCAAAGATATATTTTGTTTCCATAATAGTGTTTATAGGAGCATTTTTATTTGAATTTAGAGGTGATTCTATGGCAAGATTTTTTTGAGAATCTTTCAATTGAGGATGATTCCCTTGATAATTCATATATTTTTTTAGGAATGACCTAATAAGGATGAGTAAGATATTTTTGAGGCATTCTCTTCTTCAATCTTGTTATATTGTTACCCATTTTATGTAGAAGTTATTAAGTAGAAGATTGATTTGAGCTATGTGATTTACCTTTTGAATAATATTTCTTTAATTTTTTTGTCATTATCATGTTTTATTCTACATAAATATCTAATGTTTGAGCTATATCCATTATTTACTATGGCTCTCCTTAACTGATAACTTACTTCAAGCAACTATGAGTTTATGAAGAAGCACTTTTATTTTATAGTATTAGATTGATTGTCACTAGTATTTTGTTCAGTGTCTTATTGAATCTGGTCATAAAATATATCATGGGTTCCTAATATTTTTTGTTCATTTGAGTAAGTTGTGAAATAAATTCATGAGAATCTTTTGTTAGTTTGAATTTTCTTTCAAACTTAGTTTTCATATTATCCCAACTAGCGATAGAGCTTGGAGGGAGGTGGTAGAACCAATTAGTTTCTCTATTTTGAAGAGTTTTTATGAGCAATTTGACTATAATATCTTCATATTCTACCCCTAATATTCCACATGCTACAAATAAAGCCATAATATATTCATCTAGATGTTATTTACCATTGCCTAGAAATTTTGAGAAGTTCTTTTATGAACCTTTTGGAATTTTATGTAATACACCAAATCTAATGGATCGATTACATTACCCCATGGTGCTTCCATGGTTGAAAAAACTACTTGTAAAGAAAGAATAAACTCTAAAATGACAAGAGCCTAACTTAATATTGAACCACTTTACGGTTGTTTACTTTTTGGGGGACAAGATGGAAGGATAACTAATTTCTTGATTTTAGTTTTTTTATTAGGACTTAACTGAAAGTCATAAATGTATTAAAAATAATAGAATGGATCTATGTCACCTTGATATTTACTTGATCCATTAAATCATATTTCTTCCAATCTATAAGGAAAATTACTATCGTTGAGGTGCAGATTATATTTGGAGTACTATTTGAGCTCATCTTCTTTGTTGTACTCTTTTCACAACTATTGCTTTGGCACTTTGTGCCAAGATGATACAATCTTTATCTTCTTCTGATACTTCAACAACTCTTCAAAGTTAAACTACACGAGTTATATTTTCCCATGCAAATACTCACAAATCTAAATAAATGTCATCTTGTGTCTCACTTAACCAATCAAGATTCAGTTGAAGTACTAGAGTTTGAACTACTCAAATGGTCATGAGAATAATTTATTAGTGTAGAAGATATTTGGGAAGATATATGAATTTTCTTCCTTTCTTTTCTCCTTGAAATATTTCTAGTAGTTCTTCAAACAATAGGGGTATGGTCTTATTCTATGTTAATTACTACAGTGATAGTGTTGGATTGGGCATAACTTGTTATGATATCCCAAGAAAGCAATTAGAAACTTTAAGAAGTATCTTATTATGTAGCTTATATCCAATCTTGATCAGATTGATGATCAATATTTTGATTCATAGTAATAGATATGTACATAGTTTATTGATTCAAGATTATGGGTCACTTGATGAACTTTGGGAGCTATTTTATGCTCAATAATTATTTCTACTCTTTCTTCACAATCTAGTTCTTAGTTCAATATTGTTAAAATGATCTAGAATTGAGAAACACTAACCTCATCACACTCCCAAGCACATTGTATGATATCATAGTTACTATTTAGCTATGTAGTTTGTCCCACTCAACATCTAGTTGTTAAACTATCCTATGAGTTGTTGAGAGAGTCATGTGAGAAAATTATAATATGTGGGTCACATGGAAAGCCTAAATACATGCCCCATAATGGGTGCCAAAAATTTTCAGCTAAAAAAAATATTAGGGGGACAAATATTATAGTTTGGTCATTGGTGTTTGGACAAAATCCCTTTCTTATTAGTAGGTAGAGCTACCTTTACTGAAAATAAAATAGATATGATAAATAAATTTATGTATAGAAATATGTATTATATGGGGATTATAATTTTAAATAAAAAGGTGACATAATGGAAATGAAAGGAAAAGTGGTGGAGGAAATAAATATATTTGAGGAAAATAGGGAGAAAAAGTATAACTCTAGGTAGCCAAACATAGAAACTCACTAGAATAATTTGGTAGTGGATATTTTAGCATAGGAAACCTTTATCATAAAAATGAGATGAAAACAGACATATTCTATATATAAGAGCAAAATACATATGCCGAGGAGATTGAATATCACTGAATATAAACAATAACCCTATATTCCCCAATAACTTGGATGAAAAATCTATTTTAATCCCACCAAGGTTTCAAAATAACAGAAATTCCTAATGTATATTAAAAATGAGTTATAAAATGAAATTTTCATGTGTATTGACTATCTAACAATTAAACTTAACAATATTTTAAAGAATAATAATCAAACAAAATAAAATATATACATACATTATTTATTTAGAAAGATTTTTGGCATAAAGTCCGTAAAAACTCTCTTTGTACTTATTCTTGCACAAGTTCAAAATACAATCTCTTCTTTCTATTCTTGCCAATAATTTCTTGATTGTAGAAAATTCCTTCAAATTAACTCACAACTCTTATTTATAAGTTAAAATGGGTAGTTATATTACATAACCACCTTTTATGAATTTTAGACTACTTGTAAAACTATGTTGCTTAAAAGTGCAATTTAAAAGTTAAAAAGTGTGTTCACAAATTTGCACGACCTGCAAAAGTGACTTGAGATTTTTGCACAACTTGAAACTTACAAAAATGACTTGGAAAATTTACACAACTTATAATATGCAAAATTGCTATTATAAAAATACACAACTTGAGATTGTGAAAATGACTTCTTAAATTTACAAGTGTCAAACTTAGTAAATTTTCACTACTATATGTTCATATTCATCTTCAAGCATGATCTAGACCTCTTCTTTTTGTTCTTCATTTTATTTCATATTTTTATTATATTCATAAAATCTCTTAATGGTTTATTTTACTTCATTTGCATTAGAACCTTCTGAATGAATTAAATTAATTTATGCATCACAATGGAGATCAATCATTTGGTGTGAAGTCAGCTAGAGTATCTTTAGAATTTTATTAAAATTATCAAGGAATTTTTCATATCAGATAATTTTTTTGATTGACTCATAATTGAATGTAGATTTTGGAGTCATATGTTTTTCAACTAATTGTTTGAACTCATTTATAATTTTTTTCTTTTGAAATCACTTTTATGTCATCATCCATAAATGAACAAGAAAGTTTCTCAAATTTTTAATGTATATTCATTATTACACCAATTTCCAATTATTGGGATTCTCTTAATTTATTTATACATTCATCAATGATGTGAGTCAAAAATTTAGCGACACCTAGGAACTCTAATAGTTCTAAAATATCTACATATTTTATGACTACTTCTATGATGAGATCATATGGATTAATATATGAAAAGGATTATAGTTTTGGCATCATCTACTTTCATTTACCTGATTTAATTACATATTTATCTTTAGTTTCTTTTTAAATATCAAATTCAGATTGGATCTCAACATAGATAGGCATGGCTATATATATTATTTCAGCCCCTTACTAGATCAATTTCTCAAACCATTCTTTTCTTTCTCTCCCATGTACCCAATTTATTCAATTGCATTCAGTGTCTCTGAATCTAAAATCTAATGACCAATAGAAGATGTAAAAGATTGAATTGGCTTTATAAACTTTTGAATGATTGATGTGATTTGTTCCACTTTTTATTTTATTTTTTATTTGATTGATTTTTCTTGGTCCATATTTTTGAAGAGAGTACCAATTACAGACTTTACATTTTCTTTAAATCCTTCTCTATTCTCTTTTCTAAGTGCACTTTTGATATACAATACTCAATGGCACTGATGTTGTCTTTATCACTTTTAGTAGGAGGGACTACCACCTCAACATATCTTTCTCCTTTTTCATATGTAATTATTCTAGAAAACATTTTAGGTTTCTTTATTACATGAGGAGTAGGAATGATTAGAACACTAAAATTAATTTCTTGTGGTTGTACAATTTTTTTTCTCTTTTTTACCACCTCATTTAACTAATGAATAACCTCTATGCTAGGTGGTTGATTTGAAGATACATGCTCTAGTTGATTTTGATTATCTAAAGAAGGGGGTGGAACTACCAAAACTTGAAAATCTATAGTTTGAACATCACCTTGATCTTCTTGAGGTAGTTCAATTTTAGCTTTGGGGGTTGAAACAGGGAGTAAATCAACCTCTTGAGAAAGAAGTAGAGGGGTAGGAGTGAATGCAAAAGGTATTAGGGAAGTGTTTGAAACCAAAAATTATTAAGTAGTATTCTTTACCAAACTTTGAGGATGATAAATATTCACAATAGTATCAAGTGCAACATAAATACCAAAAGTAATTTAAGACCCTTTTCTTAGCCATTTGATTTTTAACTTGAATGGTTTATGTACTTGATTAGTCATTAGGAATGCTTCAACTCTTTCTTCTAGAATTTATTCTAAGTTTTCACATGCTTCTCTTGTAGAAGATGAACATGCCTTTGATTGTTGTTGATGAAAATTACCCACCTCAATCTCTTTCATTGGTGGGGTAAAATCAATTTTTTCTCCTTAATGCCTTTATTTTTCAACATCTAAGTGTTCTATCCAACGCTATTTGAGTCCTACTTTATAAATATGTGGATTATTAGTTTTTTTTCAATTGACCCATGGAAGAGGCTTTGACTTAATATCTACTTTTTCATAGATGGGATCTAAAACATCATCATAATCTTCAAAATTATTCAAGATTTTTCCTATATTAAATTCAATTACTTGTGCCAGAGTAAAGCCATAATATTCATCATTCCTAACTTCTTTCTCATATTCAAATTCCATCCAAAAGTCCTAAAATGGGGCACATGTCAATATTTGAAGCTGAAAACATTCTCAATCAAACCTTTGGCATGATAAGAAGGTCTATTTTTGAATGACTAGATAGTAGCTCAAGTCATTTTTGCATCAATAATTTTTGTCTTGGTCAATGAATCACATGTATATCTTCTTATGGTAATTGGAAAGTGTATTCTATATTTATGTTTATTGGATAAAAAGTTGTGTCTCAATCAAATATCTAAATAATTCCATTAGGGCCCATATATCATCCACATACCTTGCGAACATATATGGAGCTATCTCACACCCATAAATTTTGAGTTATGTGAAGGTTGAGAATTGAATAAAATGATGTGAAATTTATTTTAGAGTAAGTTATGGGTAGAATTCATGTATTTTGGAGGATTCCATTGTTAAGCATAGCCTAATGTTAGTGATCACATTATATTTATTTATAATAATAATAATAATAATAATAATAATATTATTATTATTATTATTATTATTATTATTATTATTATTATTATTATTATTATTATTATTATTATTATTATTATTATTATTATTATTATTATTTGTCAACTCATTTAATAATAATATAGGTATAATAATATAATTATTTGTGTGAGTGATTTGTGAGAAAAAATCACGTAAAGAGATAGGTGTGTGAGAGAGAATAAAGGGATGCTAGAGAGATATTAGGAGATAGGGATGATATATCTAAGGAATTCAAGATGAAGTTTGACTTCATGAATGTAGGAGTATAAACACCTGTAAAATGTGATCTCTATCATTTTATTGACATCCTGAATATAATATCAAATGGAAAAAATTATTTTCTTCATGTAAAGTTTTGTTAGGTTTTGATTATGATTAAATCTAAACCAGAAATAATATATGGTATCAGATCAATGTCTGATCCATGGTTGTAAATGGTGTTAATAATTTATTTTAACAATTGATAAAGATTGAGTGTCAAGGTATGAAGGCATTGTTGTATTTTTTGGTATGTAAAAGGAGGGTGTGGTTGTGTTGTTGTATTTCATGCATCACTAAACTTCATGTAGAGCCATATGTGTCAATAATCAGCCAAGGATACATATTATCTAATGTGCATCCATTTTCTTTCGTCAACATGTATATAGCTCATACCAAATGTTATTCTAAGGTTTTTTTGGTGTTGAAGATCTAATTATTATTATTATTATTATTATTATTATTATTATTATTATTATTATTATTATTATTATTATTATTATTATTATTATTATTATTATTATTATTATTATGTGGCCAATCAAAAAGGTGTGAAGATTAAGCAAACCATCATCCATAGATCCATAGCCTATGTCCAAATATGGAAATATAAGTTGTAGATCCATGCATCTACCATCATGATTTCATTAATACGTATTGATCCACCTCACATTGTAGATTTTGTGATAGATTTATTGAAATCTGCAGCGCATCAATATCATCAAATCCTCCTTATAGAACATTAATATCTGTGTATTACTTTGGAGATTAATTGTATTTTGATCTAATTTATATTTATAAATAGTATTTATGACATCTGTAATGTATTGGCATTAACTTCATTAGTCAGGGGTCATAAAAAGAGTCAAAAGATAAATATTACAATTAGAGACATTTAAAAAAAAAGTGTCTATATGTCAAAAAAGTCAAAGTTGTTTAGGCTTAGGTGTCATATAGAATCATTGTTAAAAATTGTAAAATATAAAAATATTTACCTCATAGATGCATTTTTGCTTGTATGTGATGTCTAGATTATCGGGGGATTTCTCCTCAAAATATTCATATAATTGAGCTTCATCGACATGTGTTAATTAATCATCTTCACTTACTAGAGGATGGAGGTTGCAGGAGGATAGAGGACAAATAGAGCCTCTCGTCAATCACCAATGATGGGGCTCTAGATGATTTGGTAACATCTTTTATGTGGTGCATTTTTCCATTGTGTTTTCAAATAAATAACAAAAGTACATTCCTATTCAAGTATTGAAATAAGTGAGCATCTTTATATTTACCCATGAGGTAAAAATAGTGATGAGGAATAAAATAATGTGGTATCATTATGTATTTTATTAGTAAACCAAGTGTAAAACCATTCATCATTTATAGGTTATTGGTAAACTATATGTAAAACCATTAGCTACTTATAGGTTGTTGGTAAACCAATTGTAAAACCATCATTTTTTTCTAGGTTGGTGGTAAACTAAGTATAAAATCATCTATTGTTTGTAGGTTGGTGGTTATCCGTGTGAAAAACCATCATTTGGTTTTGAGAGTTGTAGTTTAGGATAGTGTCCTCCCCATGTTCACACTAAGGGTGGGAATGTTAGGAATAGCCTAATATTAGTGGTCACATTATATTTATTTTTAATATTATTATTAATATGAGTTTTCAACTCATTTAGTAATAATATATATAGAATAATATAATTATGTGTGTGAGTGATTTGTGAGAACAAATCATGTAGAGAGATAGGTGTGTGAGAGAGAATAAAGGGATGCTAGAGAGATATTAGGAGATAGGGATGAGATATCTAAGTAATTGAAGATGAAGTTTGAATCCATGAATATAGGAGATAAACACCTATAAAATATAATCTCTATCATTGTATTGATATTCTGAATATATTATCAAAAAGAAGAATATTATTTTATTCATGTAAAGTTTTATTCGGTGTTGAATGTGAGTAAATCTAAACCAAAAATAATATCCATATTACCCACTATGTTCAAACCAATGTAGATTATTGTACAATAAATATAATATACAAGATATGAATTCATTTAGAACTTAGATTTGGTGAATTCTATTAGTTATTTACACATTGAATCACTAGTTAGTTAACCCTGATTGATATATTATTTAATATTATGAATGATCTAGATATACTTATGCATCCATTTTGGAAGTCTTTGATGGTAGTGTTACCAACAAATCTATTCATAAATGTGATTATATCATTGATTTCATTGATGAATTCGAATCTAGACAATGTCTTTAGCAATCATGCTTCTAAAATTTTAGGCTTTAGCAACCACCCTTTGTTAACCCACTTAGAATAAGAACTAGTGTCAGCTTCCCATAATTTTTTAGTAGAAGATGGTGTGATATTAAAAAATTACTCACAATCAAGAAAGTTTATCAAATTATCAATGTGTTATGGCTATAAAAAAATCATATATTCCCCTTTTGAATTTTTGACCTCCCTCTTTTCTTCCTCATAGTATATATCCATGGTTAAGACCAATTTATTATATTGCACTGACGTTGGGAAGATTTTTGCCTAAGGTAACCCAATATCATGAATACTTTGGCCCTAATCAATTTTGTGTACTTCAATAATCCTTTGCCAAAAAATTTCTATGTTTATGTGTCCAAGATCTATATATGTGATTGTATCTACATTGGAATCAAGGCTTGAATAAAGAACAACTCTTTAAAATTTGTACTTCATGTCTATATTTTTATTCATTGTTGGAGTCTCTAGGTTACCTTATCTAGATATATATTAAAGTTTATTTATGAAAAAATAAAAATTACTAGATTTAGATCTAAAATAAAGTGTACTTTAGAGTGTGCTTGAATAGAAGGTAGAATCTAATATTGTGAAAGTAGAGGATGAATTTTTAATGTTGGTCTGGTAGGTGTTTGGAACTTGACATATGTCTAAGATAATTTTAGGTTATGATGGGTGTTCTAACATATGTCATAATTTGAGAAGGGTGGAAACAAACTCAGACCCTGAAACTAGTTCACACAATGCTCATACGAGGTTTGAAAAAGTTATGAGTCTCATAGAAGTTGAATAGTAAGTGGATTCTATAGAGGGGTTGAGCTAAGCTTGGAATTTTCAAAATATTTGAGAAAGATTTAAATCTCTGGTAAATATAGTAAAGGGTTTGGAGTTCCAAGACTGTAGTGGGTGTCCCAAAATTCATCAAGGCTAAAATATGAAGCAAACACCTTTTATGTTAAGGAATGATTGAATCTCCACAATGTAAATTAGTTAATCAAAGTTATATATGCAAACCTTATCTTTCCCACAATCATAATATGAATAATCTAGAGGGGAAAACTATAAGAAAGATGAAATTGATAAAAAGGGGTGTAAGCAAGCATAGAAAGTAGGGAGGTAGAAGCAAGGTAGGGAGAAATGGTCCAAAGAAGTGATTATAGGCTGTCAAAATTTTGAACAAGTTCGTAGTCTCATAGAAGGTCAATAGTAAGTGGATTCTATAGAGGGGTTGTGCTAAGCTTATAATTTTCAAAAGATTTAAATCTCTAATAAATGCAGTAAAGGGTTTGGAGTTCCAAGACTGTAGTGGGTGTCCCAAAATTCCTCAAGGCTAAAATATGAATTAAACCCTTTTTATGTTAAGGAATGATTGAATCTCCACCATGTAAATTAGTGAATCAAAGTTATATAGGCAAACCTTATCTTTCCCACAATCATTAAATGAATAATCCAGAGGGAAAAACTATAATAAATATGAAATTGATAAAAAGGGGTGTAAGCAAGCATAAAAAGGAGGGAGGCAAAAGCAAGGTAGGGAGAAATAGTCTAAAGAAGTGATTATAGGGAGTGGTCAAACAATTCACGTGTGCAAGTAACTATCTATTTAATGGGTAACATTAGAGGTGTTCAAACATGTGATGGAGTCTACATGGGATGTAAATAAGAGGTCACAAATCTATTGTGTTAAACAAGCAATAAAATCTTGATGGGTGTACAAGTAGGCTCGAGAGATCTAATAGATGTGTGGACAATGCTTAGGCTCCACTAGGTGTGTAAACAGAGGGTTAGGAACTCAAGTTATGTTAAAAAAAGGTCATAAACCCAAGACATGTCTAACATACCTCATAATCTTGACATGTGTTTAGCAAGGGAATAAAACCTACCAAAGGGAGAAAGACTTAGAATTTTTAAAACTATTTTTTACTTCTTGACACTTAAAGTGATTTTTAAAAGACATGCTTTGATTTTAAACACATTTAATAATTTATGACATATTTCTAATTGATTATACAATATTTGGATCATTTGTGATCAAAATGAATTGAAGGATTTAAAATTAATTACACATGTTCAATTTTGGGTACAACAAACCCAAGATTATACAAAGTAATAAGGCTAAAAAAAGTGTCAACACTAAAAAATTTCATTACATGCATATAATTGAAAATGGATTTAATTTTGAAAAGTGATGGGTGTCCATTAATTTGAATAAGACTCAGATATTTGAACCTAAATAGATAATAATTTGGGTTTTGCATTATACTTAGTAAAACAAGGTTTGTGTAATATATTTAGTTAAAAAAAACTTACTAAACTAAACATATAATTTTAAGTGTGAATTTACATTTATATTGCATTTTTATATTACTATACTTTGTATTTACTTTACTAATAAAAAATTAGGGCCACTCTACAACTTCTAGATTTGGGTAAAGAGCTCTAGGAGTTATTTTTTAGGACAGTTTTAAAAATCTAATTTATTTATTTTTTCAAGGTTTTAGTATTGAACCTATGATCCTTTTAGGTCTAATTTTTTCACCTAGTGTCTATTGTGGAAAAAAATAATCATCAATTGATATTTTTGGGCCTTTTAGATTAATTTCCAACATTTTAGGAGTTTTAGGTGTGTCAAAGTTGTATTTTTCAAACCTCACTTCTCTTAGAGATGTTGAGAATTGAGAGGATATTGAAACCAAAATTCACATACATACTAATAAAAATAATCTTAATTAAAAAATTTGTCTCTACATATAATTTTTTTTAAGATACATGTAGTTAAGTTGACTTGATTAGTCCTAATTTAGCACCTAATAGCACCATTTTTTGTTTTATCATGATCAAATTTCATTATTTGAGAAATTTTCAATGAATTAAGCCCCAAATAGGTGTAATTAAATAGGTAAAGGTTAATTTGGGTTATATTGGTCATATTTTATCACCAATTATCCATTTTATATGATTGAATGTCATTATTTATGCAAATGTGACTAAATCACATCCCAATTAGGGGTAGTGTGATAGATGAAGGTAAATTTGAGAAAAATCATGCACATTTTATCACCATTTGGAATTATCTGGTTATCATATGTTTCTATTGAGATAATTTGAGAAAATTAGGCTATGCTTTTGTGTGATGACTATGATGTAGGTAGATTTGCAGAAATTATGCATATATTGAGCACCATTTGATGTTATTTCATCAATCAATGTCGTTATTTGAGAAATTGTCACAAAAATTGACCTTCATTACTTGTAATGAAATATATAAAGGTATAAAAGGGGAAATAAATCATATTTCAATGCCATTTTTCATTATTTTGTATCATTGAATGTCATTATTTGAGAAATTTTTACCAAATAAATCTAGATTAGGTGTGATGCATTAAATTAAGTAGATTGGGGGTAAAATGACCATATTTGAGAATCATTTGTCCTTTTATGTGGTATAATTTCAATATTTGAGAAAAATATAACTAAGTAATGCTCCAATTATGTGTGATTAAATGCATGAATGTAGAGTTATGGAAAATTGCACATCTTTGACCACCATGTATCATTTTTCATGATTGAATGTCATTATTTGAGAAAATGTGACTAAATTTTCCTAGATTAGGTGAAATTAGATATATATAGGTATATTTTGGTCATGTTGAGCATATATGAGCACCATTTATTGTTATTCCATGAGAGAATGACGTAGTTTAAGGAAAACTAGCCAAATCAAGCCTTGACTAGGTGTGATCTAATAGATGTAAGTAGATGTGGGGAAAAGTGGGCATATATGACCATAATTCATCACTATTTTTTTTTATCAAATGTATGTCATTATTGATAAATTTGATAAACATAATATGTATTAAGCGTGATCAAATAGATGTAGTTAGAGTTTTGGAAATTAAGGTATATATAGGCACCATTTATCATTATTTTAGGGATAAACATTGTCAATTTAGTAATTTTCCCAAAATTATCCCCCTTTAGGTGCCATAAGATATATGTAGGTATATTTGAGGTTATTTAAGCATATATGAGCACCATTTATTATTATTTTGTGATCTAATGTCACTATTTGATAAAATTATGCCTGATTAGGTTTAAACTTATAGATGTAGGTAGATTTATGGAAAATTGAGCATATATGATCACCGCTTATCATTATTTCCTAATCGAATATTTTTATTAAAGCAATTTACCGAATTAGGCCCTAATTTTGTGTGATCAAATACATGAAGGTAGATTTCTATAAAATTAGGCATTTGGAGCACCATTTATCATTATTTCATTATCGAATGTCATTTTTAAATACATTTGATTGGATTAGGCTATATTAGGTGTAAATAGATATTCCTAAATGGACTTGAGGGAAATTGGGCAGATTTGAGAGCCATTTGGTGTTATTTCATGAGTAAACCTCATTATTTAAGTAAATTTGATTGAATTGGACATTAATTAATTGCAATGGATACATGAAGGTAGATTTGGGGGAATTCAAGATTACATGAGAGCATTTGTCATTACATTGTAAGTGATGGTCATGATTTGAATAAAATCATTTATATTAGGCCTTATTTGGGTGTGATTAGATAGATTTAGATATATTTGGGGTAAATTATGCATATGTAAGTACTATTTATCATTATTTTTTGATTGAATATCAATATTTATGAAAAATTGGCTAGATTAGGTCATGATTAGGTGTAATCAAATGGATGTAAGTATATTTGAGTAAAATTATCCATATATGAGAACCATTGTCATTATTTCATGATTAGATGTTAATTAAAAAAAACTGACTTTGATAGATTAGGTGTGATCAGATATATGTAGATTGATTTATGGAAAATATGCCATATATAAGTAACAGTCATCATTATTTCATAATGAATTGTCATTGTTTGAGAAAAAATAACTAAATTAGACCCTAATTATGTACTTTTAAATACATTAAGGTATATTTGGGAAAACTCTATCATGTTTGCACACCATTTTTTGTTATTTTGTGATCAAATCTCATTATCCAAAGTATACTTGAATGGATAGGCCTAAATTAGGTGCAAATGCCTATTCAATGACACCCAATTAGTGCTTAATTCAATCAAAATTTCTTAACTAATGAAATTTAATTATGATAAGATGATAAATGGTGCTATCAGGTGCTAGATTATGGATAATCAATTCATGTTAATTAATGTTATGTTTTAAAACATTATTTATAGACATAAAAATTTTACTTGAGACACATTTAATTAGTGTGTATACAAATTCATGTGTCATTTTCCTCTCCACTCTCACTGTCATTAAGAGATGTGAAGTTTTTTAAATTAAATTTTGGCATACCTAAAACTCCTTAAAATCTCAACAATCAATCAAGAAGGCCTAAAAACCTAGAAAATGACCATTAGTTTGCCTAAACTAAACACTAGGTGAAAAATTTACACCTAAAGTAACCTAGGTTGAATCCTGAAATTGATTAAGTAGTGACCAGATTAGATTTTATAAAATTATCTCCTAAATAATAATGCTTAAATATTTAAAACCAATTTCAAAAGATGAAAAGATACCCTAATTTCTTATATATATATATATATACTTTATTTTATTAAATTTTTATTTTAATATATACAATACATATATCCAAAACTAATATCCTTTCAAGATAGATATTTCTATTGGATCAATATTTTCCTTTATTTTATGCATGTGTACTTGAGCATGGTTATATTTCCACAACACAAGGGTAGAATATAATTTTATGGAGATCCCCTATCTTACCCCATATCTTTTTTACTTATTTATGTTTGTATGTAAAATTCCAAATGGGTTTTGTCAAGAAGATTATTTAGTTTTATAAAATATACTTTTTTTGAAAATTTAATATAGATTTCTAATTAATATTGATTTGTTCCCTTAAGTGTATACTAGTCAATGGATACATGCATTAAAAAATTATAATATCTTTTGAAAGTATTGCAATATTAGACACTTTGCCAATTACTATATATATAATTTTTAGTATAAAACAAATGATATTTCATTTTTCATAAGTGATAAACTAAATAATTAAATAAAAAAATTATAAAATTCTTCATCATGTCCTCCACATATCCATAAAATTTTGAAAAAAAAAATATTTTTTGCTTTAAAAACATCTTAACAGACATATGATCACTCTGTATGAACCTATTAAAATATAAAGAGTGATAATTTTAAATTTATAATTTTTATCTAACAAATTTTATTTAATTGAAAATCAAACTTTAGGTTCATAAACTACATTTGAAATGCCACAACTTATCTTTTTACACTATGATGAATTCCTCATGGAAGACCCAAAAATCGTTAATATAAGTTGAGGTATATGTTTTTCTATAATTTTATTTCCACTTAAGTCCCCCTTATGGCCCCACATTACCTTTCACTCACCCACCTTAAATATTTTTTTAATTATTTTCAATTTTATTAGTACACTACTAATTTCTTGGGGTCCACCTTGATATCTTAATGTGACACCACATGCCCTAAGTATCCCACATTTTTCAAAATAAAGGTGCATTTGGACATTTTCACATAGATTTTGTTATCTTTCAACACCCATAACACCATATATACTTGATTTAATTTTTATTACCATGTTTTACTATATATTATGAATTCATCAATGAAAACCAACTTAATTTTTTAATTAAATGGATAGAAATTAAATTCTTGAGGCTTTGAAAAGTAGATGGAAATTTAGTGAGGACAAAATAGAATAACTAGAATTCATAATGACGCTCATGTGTTTGGAATGCATTCTTATGTACATATTTATCCTTTACCCAAATTTTATGATATCCCAAATGTAGATATAATTTAGTAAAGTAAAAAATACAATTTAATTCATCTAATAATACATCAATAACATGAATAGGAAAAAAATGGTTGCAAAAATTCTTAGTCAGAAGATGGAAGATGTTTGACCTTGTGGTGGATATCATTCTATAAAGTTTAGGGGATTTAAATAAATATTATTGAGGAATAATCTAGTGACTACAAATTTTTTTGGTAGTGGTTCATATAAAAGTTTGGGGTAGTGGATTCAAATTTTTTTGGGTACAAGATGCGATAGATCTAGATAAAGGATTTAAAAGACTAATTTTTTGATATTTTTTGAATTTTCATAATATTATGAGCACTAAAAGTAGAAGATGTGATTTTACTATGGTAAATAAATACTATTTATGTCCTTATTTTTTTGTGTTAAAATAATTCATTTCCTATTTAAGTTTATGAAACTTGGGTTTTCTTGTTTCAATTCTTACTTATTTGTATCTATTCTTGTTGGACTTCCTATAAATGTTTTCTATGGGATTCGATGCCTATGTGGATTTGGGATGTTTTGAATTTTTACCTTTGTTAAAAAAATTATAAATCTAGTTTTATTGGTGGAAGAGACTATGGTTTTAGAGCTAGACTTGATTCCAAAAATTAAATTGGTTATATTATGTGTTTGGATATATATATTTTGATGATATGGAATAATTTTGATAGGGTTTATGAAATATTATGTTTTAGATAAGGAACATTTTTTGTAGTGGATATGGAAGATTTTAGGTAGTGGTTGTGGAATATTTTGGGCTATGGCTATAGAAGATAGACTATATTGTGGAAGATCTAGATTTTTTATCTAGAAGACTTATTTTACAAGTGTTTAGCTGTGGATATTTTATACTCATGAAATACCCTTAACAATGGATATAAATAATTATAGGTTGTGGTTGTAGAATATTATATGTGGTTAAAGATGATTTTATACATTGGTTTCATAAAATTCAATGTAATAGTTATAGAAAATTATGGGTTGTCAATGTAGAATAAAGTCTTTGTTGTGAAAGAACTAGATTTTAGATCAAGAAGCTTGATCTTTTAAGGATTTTTATTTTTGAAGCATATGCTTATGTGTCTTGCTATAAAAATAGACTAGACTTTCTATTTTTAGGATTTATGAGGTATGATACTTTATTATGGAAGATAGTTTAATTATATAACTACATGAATAGTTGTGATTTAGCTATAGAATAGTGTGTTTTAAAGGGGTGTTTTTTTGGGAGAGTTTGAATCACTCTCCTTTAGGAAGATAAAGGTATTTTACTTTTTAAATATATTTTTATGTTTCTCTGATTTTTGGGTTTTATTTTTGTTAGCTTTTAAGAAGCTTTGGATTTTATTTAGTTGTTTATCTTGAGGTAATTTTGGTGACTTTGATCTTGTTCGTTTGGTAAACTAGATCTTATTGTATAAAATATTTTTTTATTAATAAAATAGGTGAGGGACCCCATAACCCCATTTTACTGATTAAAAAAAAATGAATATGAAACTTATCATTGAGGGTGAACTTATTAAGCTCCTTGTAATATAGGCATATATTCCATGATTTATCCTTTTTCTTAACCATGATCATTGGGAATGTGTATGAATTTTTGTTGAGACGAATGATACTTAAATCAAATATTTCCTTGCCCATTATTTTATTTTAGTATTTTTTCATATTAAAAATGGTAGGGTTAGTTGTTAAGAGACAACCCCCTTAGAACCAATTAAATGGTATGATCAAGATCTCAGATTGTAGGTGCCCTTTGATTCCTAAAAAACTTTTTAATGATGTTGACTAATCTCTCAACTTTTATGAATTGGTTATTCTATCTCTTGTGTTTCTAATAAATGAATTTATGCCACTATACTATATAATCCATTTTTAAACAACTTTTACATCCTATGGACTTGATTATTTATCTTGGATGTGACTACATTCCCAAAATTTTGTACTTTGTCTATTTAAAGTGAAATCCATGAATAATTATTAAAATTTAAAATATATTTTCCATAATTAGTTCAGTCATTAAAAAAGCAATTCCAAATTTATTCCTACAGGTTATATATAAAATATTTATGAGTTATGTCGATAGTCCCCCATATATATTTTTATGCTATGCAATTTGCACATACAAGATAGTTCTCCTTCACATTCGTAATAATGATATTAAAATTACAAAATAGAAACATAAAATAATTGACTTCATTTTCTAACCTTATGTCAATACATTTTTATAATTATACTTGTATAAATTAGAATTTACACTTTCTTCTTCTTAATATACATGATAATCTTGATATTTTTAATTTTACTTATCCCATTTAATATATGTAGATAAATAATGGAAAAAAAAAATTCTTATATTGATTTTGTCTCTTGATCCAAAATTATTTCCCTTGAAACTATTACTTCCTCTTTAAAAACCTCAGTCTCAATAATAATTGGGTGTTTCTCACCATTAGAAAAACACCTAGATCATTTTATATAAGAATTTATTGATCCAAAATGGTTCCCATGAAAGTATCTCTTCCTCTTTAAAAACCTCATTCACAATAATAATTAGGTGTTTCTCACAATTTACACAACCCATAGATCATTTGTTATGACAATGCTAGCATTACATTTTTATATCTTTTATGCATCATTTTGAATAAAAAGCTTAGTGATTTGTCTTAAAAAAATTTCTCTCTCTCAGTCCCAAAGGTTGACCTTGTGTAAATTTCTTAGTAGTTACATTCCTTTTCTCTATGCTGAATACTTTTTGTAGAGCATCCATAACTATAAAATGCTCTAGTATTTTAAGATCACATGTTTAACCCAATCACTATGATATTGATCTATATTTTATTCCAATGATACTATAACAAATTATGTATTCTAATGAACAATCTTATGTGATTTGCATTATATTCTACAACTAGTATTTTTTTATTAGATTTTTTAACTAATCAATGTAATCTTCATTCGATGATTTATCATGGTGGGTGGATAATTAATTATTAAGCATTTTCTAATATACATATTTTATCTTCTTGTCCATTATAATCCATTGGTACCAATGATAAGGTTCAAGTGCCATATAGAATGAAATTACTAGATTAATATTTGTACCATTTTTGACATTATGAAGCTATAAAAATTGTTCTATGAGGCTTATCTAAGAACTAAAAATTTTCCCATAATAATTACGTAAATATACTTTGGGCAGGAGAAGTCTTTTCTCTTGATAAAAATGCCCCATTCCTTGATTCATCAAGTTTTGGTTTTGTCCTCCACAGATTTTTGGTTGTGCATTATTGCTAAATATTATGCATATATATATGGTTATTTAAGGATGTGTTTGGCATATCTAAAATCATTTATTGTTACATTTAGGCTATGAGATAATCACTAAATATTTTTAATCTAGTATTTATTGATGTTTTAAAATAAATAAGCACTTTATCATGGATATATTCACAACCTCTTCACATTGTGTAAGAATTTTTTCAATTATTGTAGATAGTATGCAATAATTTGGCTTCTCTCCACTAGTTATGGTGATAGCATAGGAATTGTATACACCTAATATTTTTTATCAATATCATTTACTAACTATTTTTATTATAGGGGCTTTTTAGCATATCAATCTCCTCAAGTGTGCACCCTAAGGAGTGCACCAAAAATGGGGTGGGATCGGCTCGTGGTAATTTGAAAGAGATTAATTATTTCATATAAATTTCATACCACCTATGATGTCTCCCTAAAATCCTTAAACTTGAAAATATAGCTAAGTCTAAAATGTGATAAGACCTTCCAAAACCTAGAACCTGCATTATAACTCCTAGAGTACTGAAACCACTCTTGAATATCTTGAAAGTACACACACACACACAAATATGTATATATACAAATATATATGTGTGTTTATGTAGATACATATGTTTTTATAAATGTTAATGTGTGTGTGTGTGTGTGTGTGTGTGTGTGTGTGTGTGTGTGTGTGTGTGTGTGTGTGTGTGTGTGTGTGTGTGTGTGTGTGTGTGTGTGTGTGTGTGTTTATATATGTATATAAATATATAGATATACATGTGTGTGTGTATACATATACATATATAATATAACTTAAAATATAATAAATTAAATGTCCATATCTTAATCTCAACTTATTCATATAATGCCCAAAAGTTTTATCCCAAACCCCATGTAATTTATTTTATCTTACTTTGGTTTTATTTATTTATTCACTATGGTTTCTTGATGTTTAACTATTTTTATTTGGTCATGGTATAATTGAGGTGTAACACACATAATTATTTAAAAAAAAATTAATACCTTTGATTTCCACCTCAATGCCTATCTAAGATTATATTACAAGTGTAATAGGTTAAAATCAAATCAATAAGTAATATTTTGATTAAGGAAGTGAGACAAGTCACATTATTAAGAAGTACCAAATTATAATTTCTTGATTTTAAGGATCATAAGTTTATTCACACATAACCCAATAAACACCCAAGAGAAATTAAAAGAGCTTGAACAACAAATAAATAACATAGAGTAATCACTTTAAGGCTCACCAAGGGAGAGTCATCCAACATTATACACTCTACTCTTAAGGTATTCAAGATAAGGAAACTTGCCAATATAAAGTGAAATGGTTGACAAAAACTACATGAGGATCAAATTCAAACTTAAATTATGTATATATCCAACCAAATATGTATGTACCCAAAATGAGAGAAGATGACAAACACCCCTAACCTATCCTAATAACCTAGACCCAATACCCCCAGCTCAACTTGGGTAACATGCATATCCACTCTATGGAATCAAGGTCTGATGTAGTTATCATTACATTTTTTATGGCCTCCTCCATGATACATCATCACCAAACAAGAGCCGGTGATCTAATCCAACAAGAGAACTAATATGTCACTCATATGAGCTTATAAAACTAGTCATCTATCCTAATGAGCGACACAACTTAAGGTCATTGATAACTATCTATGACATCAAAAGGTTCAAGTTATTACCCAAGAACTTTCTTGTGGCATTAAAATAAGAATTAGGGGTGACTAAAAACTTATATTCTCTTACTCTAAAGCAGTCAATAACTCTACAATCTTCAAATTATATTTTCTAGAGAAACTTCATCTCTCAAATAAATTTCAAAAGGTGTCCAAGGTTAATACAAGAGATAACAAGCTCAAATATCAATAATTTAAGCAATAAAACCATGTTGTTAACACTGATGGTAAACACATGCACAAAGAAGAGTATCATACCATTAAGCAAGCATACTAAGAGTTAGATACTTTAAGCATGTGTTCTAATAAAAAAACTAAGATTAGTCATCAATTTATCACACTAAAAGGACATCATAAGGTTTAGTTTTATAAGCATGTTATCCAAGAACATTTTAAAGTTAATTTATACTACTCACATAAAGGGGTGTTATAACGGTTAGTATGCTAAGCATGTACCCAATCCCCAAGATAACTACATATCTACGGTGTTCACATCACATGCAGAATCAGGGTTGGCTATAATTCACTCATTATTAAATGATTTTTATTTTATATGTGAAAATAAGCATCCTTCGAAAATTACCTACATGACTAAGAAAAACATTGTTACCCTTTGCGGGTAACTCTACAGCCAATAGTTGACCCAAATGTAACTAGGCACTACTAGGAGTTACAAGTACCTCCCTTCATATGAGAAGTATTCATGTGCACAAAACTAAACTATAATGAAAAAACCAAGACTCATTCCAAGATCACAAACCAAAAAGACTTCAAATGGGCCCCATCTTAGGTCCATCTAATAATAACTAAGGTTAGACACAAACATTTGTAAATGTGGTTTGAAATTCAAACTAAGGAAATAAGAAATTTTTATTGTGAGAAATAATTATTTAAGTTGTCATTCCATAATGACTTTCACTATTAAAAAAATTACCTCGATTTTAAAAAAATAAATTGATTAGGAAATCACTTTAGGAAATATAGTAAATCCTTCAATAAAATCTATTTTATTCTTTTGATGATAATTTAAAGCTATTATAATTTACTTATAACTTCCAAATTTAAAAAATGTCATTCTTAGGTAATTTAATTGCATTGACTTTAAATCTATTTCATGGCTTGAACATGGGTTAGTTTTATTTCATCAAAATGTCTTTGAAAATAACCCCTCCCAAGGAACTCTATTAAGGAAGTTAAAAATTATTTAACAAGGGTTGGTGAATCTCATAATTCAATAGAATCAAATTCTTGTCATGATTTTTGAATATTTTGAATTTAAATATTTATTTATTTTTAAAATTTAAGTAACCTTAAAAGGAAAAGAAATATTTTATAAACTTTGTCCTATAAAAATTTATTTGGAAATAGTCATGAACAATAGTACCCAATATAACTAAAATTATATGAATAATGCTTGTTTATCTCAAAACTCAATAAATTTTATTCAAGCCTTAGATCAACAATTTTTTAGTTAAGTATTTAAATAATTCAGGAATCAAATGGCTCTCGAATGAGTTAGAGCAATGAGATAAGGTCTCCAAATAATTATTTAATAAACTAGTGAAAACACCATTTCTTTTTCTTTTTTCTTTTGTTTTTACTATTAATAAGTAACATTTTCTAATTACATTTATTTTTCTAATTTTTATTATATTGGTAACAAGTTCATTTTTAATTTGGGAGAACCTTCTAGACCTGTGGGACGCAGTGCCACCTGAGTAGTCAACTATCAATGGCAAGGGTATAAGTTTAATTTCATTTAGCTAGGTCATTAGAGTTTGGTTTAAATAAAATAATATTAATTTATTGTAAATTGTATGATTTTCATTTAAAATTAACTCAATTAAATTTCACTTTTAATAAATCTTAAGTGAGAATAATTAAATTAAAATATTAATTAATTAGTTATTATTTAATCCCACTCCACAAATAAATACAAGTAATTAAATTCGATTGAAAAGTTAGAAAAAAACTAAACAACTAATATCATACAATTTAATTCTAAATTTAATATACAAAATTAAAACGTATTTCCTATTTTATAATTTAAATACCAATAAATTTAGAAGTCAATAAGTCTTCACCCACTAGCTAATGAGGATTAAATCTAAACACTTGGATTAAATCAATAAGAGCTCTTAGATCTAGGTTTTAAAAACATTGCCCTAAACTTTACTTATGCATAATAAAAGTTATTTATTTTTATTTTTACTCCCATTTTTTTCATTTACAATTTGCATATTGAAGGTTAGAGGATTGGTAGTAAAGGAGATTCAAGATCTTATTCTCAAGAGAAATTTCAAAACATCCAAATATGAAATATATTCATTGCATTTACATCAATTATTTTTCTCAATTTTTCTTTTATTTTTGGTATCTAAAATATCACTCACACACACACGCACACGCACGCACACACACACACACACACACACACACACACACACACACACACACACACACACACACACACACACACACACACACACACACACACACACACACACTTTTTTTAACAAAATTAGTTATTTTTATTTTTTTAACAAAAATTGGGTTAAGACCTATGCAGTCATTGCCCCTCCTATGTAGTGGGTAGTTGGATGCAAGGATAAATAAAGTAAGAATAAGCTCTATAAACATGGAGAACATCTTGGAGAAGACAACTATGTTTGGAATAGTTGTTTAAAGGAGATCATCATTTTACCATGCTTGAAGGAAGAAAACAAGGAAAAGAATCAAGCATGGGGGAGAAAGAGTAAGTCTCTAATAATATTGATGAGAGATAGTAGGGGAATGAATAATTCCTATAGTCCTATGACTATGTTATGATAGTCTTTAGGACTATAAGTGAATGTTTGAAGTTTACTCAATAAAGGAGATAATTATCATTTGAAGATAAGCTTGATTGTATGAAGAAAGATAAGTTGTAAATTTTGTGCGGTATTCTTAGTATTCGAAATAAATATTTCTACCAATAATAACATTTTTAAATATACTTATCTCCTTGTATAAGTCTTGAACTAGGCATTTTTCAGTTATTATGCTTATTTATCAAATAATTCATCTGAGTATCATTATTTTTTAGTGAACCTCTAAACAAAAATTAAATTCATATTATTTTGGTCATAAGATAGACTAAAGTTTTCAAATAATTCTTAGTCATTGCCATGCTATGTTGGTCAATGACTTGAGTCCAAGCATGTAATGTATTTATCAATAATTATATCCAATATTAAATGATATAGGAGAGTTAAAGTAAAGTAGAATATGGTCTTTTGTTATGTAATCTAAATTATAAAACATAATTCGATAGGGTAACTATGCTTAGAGAATGAATTCTTATATTATTTATCATTTTGTAATCCCTTAAAAGTGACACTTGAATTTTAAAAGTGCTACTTGAGACCACTTATCCCTATCTTAGACCTATACCTATCCTAGAGCCTATTTTCACACTTATCCAACCTACGTGCAGGCCCTAAGCATCCTTAATCATCCCTAAAGAAGTCCCAAACCCTCATTATTATATCATGCCCCTTCATTCCTAGTGTTATACCACTTAGACACTAGTACCATAATAGGAACAGTAGTGCCTTGTGGTGCTAGTGTCCAAATAATGGTGATATTTTCCTTTCCCTCTTCTTTTCACAAACAAGTATTGTTTCAAATCTTAGACCTCCTAGGGTTGGCCTAGATCTCTTTTAGAACCCATACAAGCACCATAACAGTATAAATAAATGACTTGTAGCCCTATAACTACTATATGGAAATTAGATGCAAATTACATAAACAAACTCAAAACAAGTTGTGAAAAATCAAGGTTATCAATCCCTATTCAATGCTACTTTTGCATATATCCATTCTTAAGCTTAGGTTACTCATATTTCTAGTCTCAAGAACATTCAAATAACTCTATCTAACACTCATACTAGCATTCACTTTCACTTGCACCAAGCACATAGGTGGGAGAACTACATCAGGCTTGATCCTTCCTCAGAGTATTAGTATGTAGGTATCATTTTGACACAAGTGTGTAGATCACACATCTGACACATCAAACCCACTAACCCCTTTTTCTCATGGTGATCATTTAAACCATTACAAGCATGAAAACCTAGGTTTTTTAGAGTAAAATAGAGCTATAGGAAAAATTATTGATTGCACATACCTAAAATTTAGACAAGAGCTAGAATGGGACCTGATATACAAAACCTAGAAATCATTTAGAGAGAAGACATTAGTGCCAAAGGAGGACACTAGTGCCATGTAGCACTGTTATCCAATTAGGGTGATAATATACAAGGAATTTGACATCTAAACCCTATTTATAACACCCTGACTAGCTTATGTACCAATTTTTAACCTCTAAATCATCTATATCAATCTATCTATATCTAAGTACTTATTTACATCATTTATTGCTATTTTTAGAAATGTCAAACTAGGTCAATTCTATTATAGATCAGTCCTTGTATTCATTGGATATTTATACCCTAATTTACTATAGAAAAATCTTTTAAAACATAAGATTTATATTCACTAAGTCTTAAAAGGTCAAAACATTTGGTGAACCCAACTTATTTTGAATAGTACTTTAAAATCCCAGTTCCATCCTAGTGTTTGCCTTCTCCATTTTTATGTAATAAATTAGGGTTTATTAACTTCTAATTTTTCATAATTTTTGAACAATCTAACTGATCCATAATTATTCTCTATTAGGTTTCCATTGATTAACTATTTAAAAAAAATTGTATCAAACCCTCCAAACCCTAGATTTGCATACTAGGTCCTCAAACACTAAAAAAATTAGCCCTTAGGGTTTCAAATAAAATTCTAATTTTTTATATACATTTGGCTAAATATTTCCCACATTTTCACATATACCTATGTTATATTACATTATACCTATTATTTCCTTGATATTCATTTTTTACATTATCTTATTTGGAAAGTTTAAAATGACATCCAAGAAACATCTTGACCCTCACCCAGTTGATCAATTTCTAAACTTTTCACATAATTATACAAATTTATGAATAAAATTTCAATATTGCACAATAAAACATGATAATGAGAATGATTTCATTTATAATAACAATGATTATTATTATTATTATTATTATTATTTCAAAAATGGATATGATGATTACTATGAGAATGATAATGAAAGTGTTGATGAGGATAGATTAGATGTATCTTCTCTTTCTATCTCTCTTCTCCTACTCCTCAAAGTCAAACTAATAATATAAGGCCAAAATAACCCCTTGTTGGTAGTGATTTTTTTCAATGTGATCCTAGATTTTCAACCACTTTTGCTACATCCTTATTCAAATTAAATCAATACAAGAACAATAAAATCAATTTACCATTGCATAGTTCAATTAACATTATACATGATGTTCCTAGCATAGAAAAACAAAATGCACATTCTTTACCTTTATCAATTCAATTTAAAAAACATGTACAAATGATTTACACCTTTTACCTATGCAAAAACTAAAATGGATGATATTATTTTATCACCTTATTTTACATTTCAAGCTCGACACAATAATTCTATGAAAAATGTAGATAATTCAAATAGCTTTAACTCTTCTCTTACATGTCATAATGTACCAAATGAAAACATGATTGCTATTTATTCTACTCTTGACTCCAAGAATTAAAATAATTATCATACATGCATTCCACTCATAGGTAATGATTACATGCATTTCATTGCACCTACACGAGATGAAACATTTCATAGTAGTAAAAAGTTAAAATCTTCTCTTACTCTCTCTCTCCTAGTGAGCATGTGAATGATAATTCTACTCTTACTTTTACAAGTGAATTAGAATCTGATTTTGATGAACCTTATGATAATGATGATTACTATGATTATGTTGAATAATACATGGATTCTACACCTTCTATTTCTCATCCCACTTCACCTATTTCTCTTGTTCAAACAAATGATAGGTCACATGTTGAAAAACACACACACACACTTATTCTTATGTTCATAGTTTACATAACTTACATTCATGGGATAATAAAGTACCTTTTATTCCATTAGCATGTGATACTTCTTTGCAAATAACAAAATAAGATATACCAATGAATCTCCCTCAACCCACCTTATTATAGTATAACTTGTTTCTCAACCTAACCTAAATGAGAGTGATAGCTCATTTCCCTCTAACCAGTTCCTAGTTATCACACCTCCAAAGGTTATAAAGAGAAAACCAATACTCCCTAAAAAAAATTTCCCAATGCAATATACCAATGGGTAAGATAAATAACAAAATTTAAGAGTTAAAAGAATCCCTTGATGATGATAATATAACTTCACAAGTGGTAATTTATTTGATGCATGTCATGGGTGATTTACAAAAAAAAAAGTACACCATCTCACATTGGATAATAAATCATACCAATATCAGGATGATGCCAATGTCATCCATGGAAATCCTATTCCATGTAGAATATTCACTACAAGGTTGCCACCCAACTTGCAAATACCAATGTTTCCTACATTTCATGGGCATGGAGACCCATACTTGCACCTTCAAGTTTATGAAAAATCCATGACACATGTCACCAACAAGTTTACCCTGCTACAATTATTTCCAAAGTCCCTAGATGAGGAAGCACTAATTTGGTTCCATCATGCAATTTCTAGTGGGTTATTACATAAATATGATGAGTTAGAAGTAGTTTTTCTTAGGCACTACATATAGGATAAGGGACCTTGAGTCACCATGAAAGGTTATCTTCATTACACCATTGTGAGATAGAACCAATAATTGAATACATTCTATAATTCAAATCATGTTTGGATCAATTGATTTACTAGCTAAAATATTTAGAGGTATATAAAATCTTTGTTAGAGACCTCATTTTTCGTCTTAAGGAGAAATTATTATATCAAACATCCAAATAATCATGGCATTTATGTAATATAACTATAGAATTAGAGATAGAATTGGGACTAGATGCTACACATTTAGAGGCAAATTTGGATGTAGGTTTCTTAAAGCCACAATCATCTAATATGGTACAATAAAATACTCCACTCTTGACTAATAAACCAATGGAACATAAACAATAAATAAAAATACTCAACAAGGGAAAAGATCCAATTTACAGATCACCTCCTATAATGAGTAGAGCATAGGACACTAGTATTGGGGCCATATAGTTTTCAGATAGAGATAGGCCTCATGACTTATTATTCACATTATTAAATAGGGGTATTATCACCTTTATTTCTAATCATCACTATCCATCACACCACCTATATAAGATAAAAAATCAGCCATAGTGTAATATTCATTAGATAAATAGACATTCATACAATAATTGTTATACACTCTAAGATCGTATTGACCAGTATGTCGATAGAAGCATTATAGAATTTATACAAGGGACATCAAGATATCATTCTCCACACTCTTATATATTAAACTCCATTATGATTGAGTTATCCTAGGACATTCCTTTTAAGGAACCATTGGTTACTCATTGTAAGAGCCATGTGGTTTCTAGGACACCTACTTATGTGATATCTCATACACCATAGGTTCAACGGAGATGGAAACTAGTTCATAAAGATCAAAGCATAGTTTTGATTTCACCATAGATTAAGATATTTGGCAATAATCATATAGATTAGGGTGTAGTCTTAGTATGATAACCAATTACGATATTTGTAAGACATGATGCACAATAGAACACAATTTCAGTTTGACAACCAATTAAGATGTTTGCAAGACATGATGCAAAATAGAACATATTTTTAACACAAAAACCAATTACAGTATTTTCAATACTATTATCATGAAATTTTACATTTCATAACACCCCCAATTACACTCTCACAAGTAATTAAAGGTGTTTTAATAATATGAACGGTAAATTATTTTGTAAAATGGACACCAACTCTATATCCCAATGGACAAAGCTTGAGTTGCATATTGAGATCTATTTTTTGGGAAGTTTTGAGTGGCAAAGTCGAGAGTATTAATTATATCTTGACTATGCCTCTTTTGGCAAGATAAGGTCTTGCCTTGAAGCCAAGTCCCACACTTGAAAACAAAGTTATACATGATAGTCATAACAAGATGCATGATGTTGGATGATGTTACATACAAAGTTCTCATCCTTAGGCATAGGATTCATGAAGGATGAAATACTATAAGATGGCTTCACCATTTCTTATATCATGAAAATTCAAAAATGTTTTAGCACTTGGGGTAGACACAAGGTGTGTAATGACTCCTATGACATAATTTTAGGCGAGATATCTTCTCATGATGGTATTTTGTCTACTTTGGATCAACTTTGTATAGTGTTTGATTTTTCACTTTTGAGATGGCTAAAGGTGGTGGTTCATGTATTTTTTATACCTATATGTGCTCTATGGTACCCATGAAGCAGTACAGGAGTGGGAAGAGTCATTAGAAGATCAAGAAAGAAGTCAAAATTTTCCTAAGTCTGGCTTTGGTGGGTTTTAGTACCATGTCAAACACATCATCAAATTTTAACAATATGTATTCAAACACACATCAATTTCTATTATCTTATTGAGTAAAGTTATAAATCTTGACATTGGTCTAAACATTGTGAAAGCTTTCCATTATGCAACATGTACCTTTAAATCCCACAACATGCAAAATCATCTTTAAATCCCACATCATGTTTCATGAACTTCAAAAACCAAAAAAGTGTTTCATAAAGTTCAAAAACCTAAAATATGTTTCATAAAATTTAAAAACCAAAAAAATGTTTCATAAGGTTCAAAAACCCACAAATTGTTTGATATCACTGCAAAATGTTTTGTAAGATTTAATATCCCACAAAATATTTGATGAGATTTAAAAGTTAAAGTGTTTTATAACCCTCCAAATTTCACAAAGTGTTTCATGATCCTTAAAAATTGTGCAAAATGTTTCATGAGCCTTAATTTTTGCAAAATTTTTAATGTCATTCAAAAACCCACATAATTTTTTATACTCCTTTAAAACCCACAAATGTTTTATGAGCTTTAAATCCCACATATGTTTTCTAACTCACCACCTTATCCCTCCACATAGCCCACCAAAGTCATTTTCAAAGTCCTTTTACCAAATTAAAAAAAGGGTGGTCTTCCATTTTAAATAAATGAGTTTATTACATGGCCTTTTTCTTTTTCATAAAGGGTCATTATAAAACTTGTCTTTTTCCTCTTTTTGAAAAAATTGTTTTATACCACTTAATACGTGGTATTCCCCTTTGCTTTACTTATAAAGTTTGTTTTTCTCCTCCACGTAAATTCTTCATTGGACTTTTCAAATCCAACCACTATGCAAAATAATCCTCTAAACTCCACAAACCAATCAAAATGCTCATTTTTCTCCCTTCATGTGGCATGCTAACTTCCTATGCAGGCTCTTTGAAGCTATAAAACATGTTTTATCCCTTTAAAAGATCCTCTTTTTGTTCTATTTGGTCAATAATCCCACATAACTGCACCTTACTATTCCAAATAGCTTATTACATTCCTTCACATGGTTGTTCGTTGTTTCATGCAGGTTTTGGTATTTTATTTTACACTTTACAAAGTTTTTAAAGCCTTTAAACATGTTTTCTCACCCCAAAAATCCCTCCAATTTCCTTTCATCCCTCTAAAGGTGATTTTAAACTATTTTTCAAAACACTAATTTGTGGTATTTGGTGAATGGAAGGTGGTTTTTAAGGAAACATGTATTAATTAAGGTTTTCAAAAAAAAAAAAAAAAAACCCACTCATATATATCCATGGATTTTGGTTTTAAATGGTTATTTATTAAAAAAATATGTGTTATCACCTTTTAAAAAGTTTATTTTCCACCACAAATTTGTCATATTATCATTAAATAAGTCTTTTAAGATGGTTTTGTCCAAATTTTTGGTTTTGACCCTTGGAAGGTGGTTTTTTACTCTAATTCATGGTATTTGACATTTATAACATTTCAAGAAGTGGTTAGTCCCCAAATTCATGGTATTGGCCAAAATAAGTGTGGTTTTACCAAGAAAACTCTTGGTTTTGCTTCTTAATTTTTTGTTTTGGTATATATTTCATGGTATTGGATGTTTGGGGGGGTAGTTTTTATAGGATTGGTTTACAAAGTTGGTTAGTCAAACATTAGTTAATAAATTCATGAAAAATACATAAAGAACTTAACAAACTAAGCCAACATATTCCAACGGGGTTTGCAAATGATAATGAAGAACAAATTGAAAGAAATCAATACCAATTACCTTCCCAAATTATTCCACCATCCAAGAGTGTTTTATCCTTGATCTAGTTTTCTTTTCTTTGTCAACAATAGATGCCAAGCTCCTCCATCATCTCAAGATCACTATGCATAACCTAGGCTCAAGATAAGAAACCTCTAATCTATGCCTATCAAATGAATCTTGCAAATAAAACATAATGATCAACACAAAAGGTTGTGGAGACAATTTTGCATTATACGTTTACAATAATTTAGCTTTCAATGATGTTATATGCCCTTCTATTTATAGATTCTCTAAATAGACTAGGATCAACCATGACCATCCATCTCAAGATTAAGATGTGTGGTCATGAATTAATCTAATTTTTTAAATTAAATCCATAAATATCCTCATAATGATTTAGGAGGAAAGGACATTAATTAGAAATGGGTTCCCATAAAATTAATATTTATTACATTTATGGATTATGGATGCCACCTCATAGATCATGTCACTAGGTGATGTAGATATTGAGAATCAATTTCCAATAATGAAATAATTAATAACCTCCATAGAAAATCCACTTAAGCTATTGATTTGAATTAATTAACTTAAATAAGATTAATTAATTTTAGTGTAATTTTTGGAAATTGGTGCAAAATTAATCAAAATGGTCAAAAAGTCATATTAATGGGTCATAATTTGACTTGAGAGGAATTATAAGGTGATTTTAGATGTCTATAGACCATTATCCCATTTAGGATCTTGCCGACATAAAATAACAAAGGTACATGATATGTACTACCAAATTAGAAGAAAAGAGTGATCTAGAGCATAAAGAGGTGAAACCATCATTTTGACTCGAAATAATTTGATCAAAGTTAGGAATCACATAAAATGCATTGCCCCATTTAGGGATACATTAACCTAAATTGGCACTTGTATATGATAAGCTTGAGTCATTTAGTGCATTTTTAGTGATTTTGGCTTAAATTATGTATTTGAGTGTAATTCAAGTAAGATTGACAATTTCAACACAAATAATGTTAGAAATTGGATGTCTATATTTTGCCCCTATTTGATAAGGCATAGTGAGACATTCAAGTGAAGCAATGTCTTTTCGAAGAAAAGAGTTGTCAAAAAGAAATATAAATAGATCACATCTAGATGAGCTAATACTTGCACATGTGGTTGCTATCAATGATCAAAATATAATTAGAGGTATAATGGGACCCAAAGATGGGGGGAATGGGAGGATTCAATCTAAACATATAAGCATCACACCTTGAATGCACCTAATTTGAGAGTGCAAGTTGTGCACTTACAGAATTGATCGATCCTAAGACAAGTTTCACACTAAAACATTACCATCTTGGGCAAAAGTGTGGAGATCTTGGAATTAGAGGAAAAGGAGAACGTGGTCTCCAAATAGATGATAATAAGAGGTGCCCTAGTAGAGAATATTTGGAAAGTGATAAGATATTTTTTCCCTAGCAAGGCTAATTTTGATCATTTATTAAAGAATAAATAATGGTCTTGCCCCTATAGGGATGATTTAGATTTGTGACTTGTTTCAAACATTGTGCCCCAACATGGGAAAATTGTCAAGCAATTAGCTCAAGGATATATCCTAAAACATAGATTAGAGATGAGCAGATGTAAATATAGATGCAATGGTATAATAGCTTAAAAATCCATAAATAACTAGACATACAAGGATGCAAAAAAGGGATGAAAGAAATGAAAAGAGAAGTGAATGTGGTTGAGTTGACCTGAGATACATCTAATAGCTGAGTGTTGCCTACATAGTCCAAACAGACTTCAAGACAATGTAGTTCACCCAAAACTTGGGAGAGAATAGAATGAGGGATGATGAAAACTAACCAAATATTGACTAGACTCATGATGTGTGTGAAGAGATGCACGTCTAAGCATAGATTTAGGTGCTAAATATATTGAGTCTAGTTTATGCATAGTGATCTTGAGATCTGTTTATCAGATTTGTGTTGACATTAAGACTTGAATCTAGAGCACAAAGTGTTTGTTATAGCAAAATAAATTAAGCATCATAAGTATGAAAACTCATTATTATAGTTCATTTCAATTGTACGGATCCAATTCAAATGTGAATACCTATAACTAAGGATAACGGTAAAACAATGACCAAAACTGGAGTTACAACTATTTACATTTAAACAAAGAAAAAGATAAACATAAATAAACCTAACTTAAAATCAAGATATGATTAATCAGGATTCAAGTAGGAACAATAATGTTTAAAAGAAAACAAGAACTTAATAACATGAGATCAAGATATAAATAATCAAAATCCATGTGGATCATCAAGATGTTCTTGAAAAAAAAAAGATAAAAAATAAAATAGGGAAACACAAAACCAAGGCAAGACAAAAAGTAATAAAAGGAGAAAAGGATAATAAATAAGTGAAAAAAACAAATCACAACAAAACACTAAGAAAAAAAACAAAATATCAATAAAACTCAAATAAACACACATAAACAAAAACCTAGTTAGTGCAATTTTTAAAATAATTATTCATGCATGTGTAGTAGAGGCATTACTTCCTACCACAATATAATAAAGAATAAGGACACAAGTTTTTCCCTAATTAAAGAGGAACAATAAAATAAGAAATGGAGAAGAGAAGAAAAGGAAAGGGTTGGTTGAGCTGACTTCAGATGTACAAGACAAGTAGATGTTGCTTACATAGTTCCATAGATGCATGTTCCAACATGAACTTTAGGCCAAATATATTTCTCCCAAGAAGTGGGATAGAATAAAGAGGTGATGATTATAAACATATGATTAACTTGGTATAAGAAAAGGGAAGACTTGACAAATGAGATTGGTCTTACAAAATAACAAGTTGGTGAAACGAGATGACTTACGAAATGGCAAGCCAATGGGACTTAATTTTATTACAAAATAGCAATAGCATGGTATGGTGGGATGAGCTAAAATTATATTTCAAAATGGAAAGTGCATGGGATAAGATGACTTTCAGAGTGGAAAGTTCATAGGATAAAATTCTTTCAAAATGGTAAGAGTGTGAGATGAAAAATGTACAAAGTATAGACATTTTTTTGTTCTTTTGATTGTTTTTTATGTTTTTGGTTTTTTTGGGATAAAATATGTATAAAATGGGAACCAAATAGTCAAGGAGATGCTCATCTGAGAGTAGAAGCTCCAATAAATAGATAAGCTAGTTGCAATGGCCAATGCTCACAAATTGGTGAGAGCAAGGATCTTGAAAAGACAACAATGTTCACCAAAGAGCAACAAATAACGATAGAACAGTGTGTAGTGAATAATCAATTTGAATAACCATCCAATAGGCAAAGATCCTAAGCTAAAAAAAAATTCTTATTCACTTATCTGTAGAAGAAGCTATAAAATATTATTCTATCTAAAATGATTTGTAGAACTAACATTGAAGGTGTTCATAATTCTGATGAGACATAATTAAGATCAAAATTGGTTGAGGGATAAAAGTGTTCAGGTTACATCAAGCCCAAGACATAACAAAGAATATGGTTCTCAAATAGAACGGTCCAAATAATAGGATCTAACAGTTGGATGGTTCAAGGTAGGATAAAGAATGAGGTTCTCGAGGAGAATGGTCTAAAGAATATGGTTCTCAAATAGAACAACACAAGGTCAGATAAAATGTGTTTAGAGTATCAATGGTCCAAAATCTTTCATTGTCCATAGTCATGAAAGTAATAGGGCTCATGTGAGAGTGGTTTATAATGGTATAAAATGGTAGGATAAAATTACTTTAGCACAAATTTCCCCCAAGTATATAATGGTTCAAAGTTGTCAAGTGTAGAACCTCTTAAGGTGCACAATGTTCATAGGATATGAAAGTTCTTCACCATTTGGAATGGCTAGTATATATGCCCCTAATCCATAGTTCATTGTGATAATAAATGGTCCTAACCAATTAGGTTGAAACTTACCTTTTTTCTTGTGTTTAGTATTTATGTTATTGTGGTTCTCTTTCAAGACCAAATCACCAATCTTAAACTTCCAAGGGAGAATGTTCTTGTTATATCTTCATAATCTATTCTGATAGGCTTTTAAGTTTTCTAGGGAAACCAAAAGCTTACCATTAAGAGGTTCTAGCTATTGTAACCTTGAGACTCTATAT
This sequence comes from Torreya grandis, assembly GCA_037957365.1. Classification (NCBI taxonomy): domain Eukaryota; kingdom Viridiplantae; phylum Streptophyta; class Pinopsida; order Cupressales; family Taxaceae; genus Torreya; species Torreya grandis. Next base: position 4,649,144 of record JARHVA010000676.1, on the reverse strand, counting down.
TCCTCATCATATTCAATATGCTCCAGTAATACTCACAATGATGGTAGTTCAATCTCAATCAGGATAATAGCTTTCATGACATAGACAAAGGAGTGTGGAGTGGCTTTTGTTGGGGTTTGATTACTAGTTCTATAACCCAGAGGGTAGGAAAGGTTTGCAAGTGATAATTATGGCTAACATCATTGACTATCTTTTTTTAAATGTCTATAATGTTCTTATTTGATGCCTCAGCTTTTCCATTGCCTTATGGGTTATATGGTGTGGATTTCTTATGCTTGATTTTGAATTATGCACAAAGGTCTTTCACATCTTTGTTTACAAAGGATATGCCATTATTAGATATAAGGTGAGTTGAGATGCCATATTGAGAGATGATATGGTATGAATGAATATGACTATCTACTTCTTGATAACTTAAGTGAGAGGAATGGCCTCAATCAATTTGGTAAAGTACTCGATAGAAATTAAAATGTGTTTATGGCCATCTAAAGATGTTGGGTTTATTTTCCTGATGAGATCAAGGCCCCATTTTGAGAATGGCCATGGTGTTGTGATCATTTGTAGTGGTAAAGAAGGTGCATATATTAAATTTCCATGTTGTTAATAAGTAACACATTTATTTTACATAATTGTAAGCATTAGTCTCCATTTTTAGCTAATAATAGCCTATTTTGAGGATCTTATTTACTAAGACTATACCATTGGTATGGGCCCCACACATTCCTTCATGAACCTCCCTCAGTGCTAGCTTGGATTCTCTTGAAGATAAACAATGAAGAAGCATGTTTCTAAGGAGGGTATAAAATGATAAATAATGAAGGAAGAGATTTTGTTCGTTATTAGATAGGTCAGCTGGGAAAATGTGATCATGAAAGTAGTTATAAAAATATTAGAAGCATGGTAATTCAGGTAGGGGATCGGGACCAACAATGGTGAATAGCCTTTTTAAATTTGGTATAATATGTGTAGGTTAAAGAATATTCTCAATCAAAAAATGATACTCTTTGACACTACCATCGATCTGTATCATGGAACCAATCAATGTCATTACATCAGTTGATTTGTTGTTAACCCTTGGAACTTATTCAAACTGTAGAGATTTAAAATGACCTTTGATATTATCAATAATTTTATTGTAAAGAACAATCTTGTTGTCTCTAGTTTGATACTGATTAGTGGTTTTATTGATGATCAATTTTGAATCACCATAAACTTTTAAACTTTGAATATCCCATTGTATGACAAAGTGAATCCTTGAAATCAATGCCTCATACTCAGACATATTATTTGTATAATGAAACTATATATGAAATGATTTGGGAATCAGATCCCCCTAGGATGTAACCAACAATTTGTCAACTCTAGATCCAAAGGATGTAAAGGATCCATAAAAATATGTCTTCCATTGTTTAGGTTCCTATGATGCTTATTCTATTGTCATAATAGAATCATCTAGAAATTTGAATTTGAGCGAGTGAGTTTCTACCATAGGGGATTTTGCAAGTTGATCATCAATAACCTACCCCTTGATTACTTTTTCATTCTGATAATCAATGTCAAATTCACTTAGGATCATGACCCATTTATCCATGCATCCTTGAAGAGCTACTTTTGATAATAAGAATTTGAGATGATCCACCTTGGTGATGACAATAGTTTTATTTTTTAGCATATAGTGTCATAATTTTTGGGTAGTAAACATGATAGCTAAACACACCTTCTTGCTAGGCATATACTTATGTTCATAAGCCACCAAAGTGTGGATTAATTAATATATTGCATGTTCTTTACCTTGATCATCCTGTTGGGCCAAAAATGCCCCCAATGCATGCTTTATTGATGATATGTAAAGAAGTAGTGGTCATCCAAGATTTGGTGGTCTCAAGACTAGCAAATTGGCTAAATATGTCTTGAGTTTCTCTAATGCTATTTGACAATCCTCATCCCATTTAAATCTGATCCCTTTCTTCAAGATATGGGTAAATGGGTGGCACTTATCTACCAATTAAGAAATGGACTTGAGTATAGATTAGATCTTTCCTTGTAGGCTTCATAGTTATTTAACATTGTTTGTTGGAAGCATTTCCAATATGGCCTTGACCTTGGTAGGGTTGACTTTGATCTCTCTTTGTGATATAATAAAACTTAGAAATTTTCTTGAAGTGATGCCAAGGATGCACTTTTAGGATTCAAGTGGACTTTATATTCAAGAAGCCTCTCAAAGATTCTTTGTAGAATGTCAGGATGTCTAGCTCTTATTATTGATTTTACTAGTATATCATAAGCATAGTCCTCAACAATCTCACACATCATGTCATGAAATATGATATTCATGGCACACTAATATATGGCACTAACATTCTTCAAGCCAAATGACATGAATTAGTAATAGAATGTTCCCTAGGGAGTGGTGAATACATTATTGTGTTGATCTTCTTGGGCTAAATTGATCTAATTGTATCCAAAACATCCATCTATTAAGGACAGCATCTCATACCTAGAAATTGAGTCAACAATCATGTCAATTTTTGGTAGAGGAATATCATCTTTAGGGCATGCATTATTAATATCTCTGAAATCAATATAACTATGTATACCCAAGGTCCTTTTACTCACTCAGACTATGTTTGAAATCAATTTAGAGTAGTCCAATGGTCTAATGAAACCTACTCTTAGCAACTTTTCCAATTCTACTTTAACCAATAGGGCAATGTGTGGATGCATCTTCCTCAATTTCTTCTTGACTAGTTTGGCATCTAGATGGAAAATAAGGCAATACACAACCAAATTTAGGTCTAAACCTATCATTTTAGACTATTCCCATGGAAAGATGTCAATATAATCCCTTAGGATGGATATAATATGTTCATATTCTAATTCAGTAAGGGAAGCTCCAAGATAAAGAATTTTGGGATCCTCATAGGTTCCCAAGTTTACTTTTGTTATGTTCTCCATAAGAAGTGTGGATCCATCTTATAAAATTGTAGCCAAGGCATGATCATGATCATCTTCTTATTATTCCTCCCTAATCTCTAGATAGTGTGATGAATCAAAATTGTCCATCTCAGGTAAATGCCAAGTAGCAAAAACCTATGGAAACTCAAGAGTAATATGCTTAAATATTTATTGTTGTTCTGAAGAGATGCTTATACTAGCTATATAACTTGGGCTAGATGGACCTTCTACGTCTTGATGGGATGAGAAAACTTTCTCACCTGAGAGTGCCTAAAACAAAATTCACTCAAAAGCTTGTCTTTTTATTTACTTTTCCCTGATCAACGATTGCCTCAAAGAGGTTTTCACCCAAATATATCGATGTTTCATTTTTATTGTAACTAAAAAAAAATTCCTACTCTCTAAAGTAGGCAGAAGGATCCAATGAAAAATTAAAGCCTTGTTTGTGATTGCCAATGGGCAATCCATCTCTTAGGCCCATGTATTCTGTAATTAATTCTTCATTTTGAAATTCATCAAGTCATATGACCAAATTTTATTGGTCCTAATAAATGAGTTTGGGATGGCAAAGGCATAGGGAACAATGAGGGTTTGCTTCAATGTGGAAATCTCTAATAAATTTATGGGGTTCTACTTCAGTAGGGGAAGATCCAATGGTAGATCTTGCTTGAAGATGAGAAGCTCTAATAGTTAAGGTCAAAATGGCATTAGAATCAAATAGGTCCATGTTATCAAGCTCATTAAAAAGGCTATAATGAGATGTTGTGTTACTACTAGGAGTCTTGACGCTATTCAATTCAAAAGAATCACTATCGAAAGTTATGAGGTCACCCCCAAATGATATAAATCTTAGACCATGATTCAAATTAGGTACTCCAACTAATAAGGGTTATAGGATTCCTTATGTTTTTGGTCCAAGGCTTTTTATTATATAAAAAATATGATCCATGATTTGATTATGGATAGGATACTTTTGGTTTTGCAAGCAATCAACAAGACCTTCAAAATATAAACAATCTCCCTCAGTAAAAGCCTCTCAATCTTTCTTTGGTATAATAGTAGGTACAAAAATTACATATGGTTTTTATTGCTTCTTATCTGTCAGGATTATTTGAAGGTTTAGGCTTACCAAATGTTTTTGGAATTTTAGGCAACTTTACAATGTGGAAGGCATCCTTAAGATTATACATGGAAATGCCCACATCTTTAATAACAACTTGTTTCATAAGATTTGGAGGAAATAGATCAATTGAAGTGGAAGTGAGATCACTAAGGTTGATATAATTACATGAAGGTGGATGCAAAACTATAGCTTTGTTCTTTTTCACAATGAATTCATAACTTGCATAATATTTATAATTTTAGAATTCAACCTCAATATGTTTGCAATACTCATAAAGGTATTGATCACTGAGAATAGTAACTTGATCCCATCATGGAGAAACTTAAGGCACTAGTGCAAGGTGGATGGAATATCCTATACTTTATGGATCTAAGGACAACCAAGAATTATGTTATAAGGAAATTCAATGTCCACAATATGAAGCAATGTATGATGTGAAATGGACCCAATAATGATTGGTAACCAAATAGTACCATAGACTCCCTTTTAGCATTATCATAAACCTTGATGGTAATTGTCTCTAGCTTAATGTCTTTCGTAGTATAGCCCAATCTTGTACTAATTTAAGAGATATGATGTTCAACCATGAACCATTATCTATAAGAACCCACTTGATTTTATGGTTTTAAATGATTACTTCAATGTACAGTGAGTTAATATGGCTCAGTCTAAGTGTAGACATGTCTTTTTTAATCAAATGTTACTTGACAAAATGAAGACAAATGTCCCATAAGGTTTTGGAACTATTTAGGATTTATATATTTGGGAACATTATATTGTTGCAAAAGATTATTTAAGATATTCCTATAGACTTCAGATGTCTATAAGAGATCCAAAATGGAAATTTGTGTAGGGTTTTGCTCAATTGGTCTAATAGATGATAAGGCTTTTCAACATTAGGATAAGATGGCTTGGATTTGGTTGGCATAGTAGTCAGCTTTGGATCCATTGGCATAATGTTCACATTGGGTTCTATGGAAGAAATAGGCAAAGGGCCCTAGAGAGTAACTCGTGAGCATCTAATTGCGACTACGTAACCTAGAGGTGGTGGGGAGAAAATATAATCAAAATATGAATTAAAAGGGCCTTATAGGGTGACTCACAAGCATTTAGTTTCATTACTATATTTTTGAGTTGAGAAGGAGCCATTATAATTAGAGGAAGGGTGTTGTCTAGAGATAGTAAACCATGCAAATAGAGTCATGACTAAATTGTGCAAACTCAATGTAGTATTACTAGAGGGAGAGGGTGTTAACCCTATAATAATGGGTCCCTTACTGTGAGGATCATGAGATTGTTCACGTGGTCTGATAGTAACAGTGGTAATTTGGGTTCCATAAATGTGTTGCACAATGTTTTTATAGTTGAAAGGCATGTTTTTGTAACCCAAATTTCTAGTATGGTTATTATGATCATGATTATGCTCATGTTGATTATGATTTTGACCCTAATTTTTATTCTAATTTTGCCTCTATCCTTGGTTTTATCCTTGGTGGTAGTTGATTATGTAGAGGAAAGGGGTCTTTACATATTCCCATATCCTAATTTGTGTCCTGATTAGGGACCATTTTAATCTCAACTTCACCACTCTTAATGAGATCTTCAATAATATGTCACAATTGGACATAATGATATACACTGTGACCAAAAACATGATGGAAGTTTCACCATTCATTCTCTTTATACTAATATGGTTTTGGTTGATCTTGAGGAAATGGCCTTGGTACTGGCCATACAATCAGATTAGTTGCTACAAGCTCTTAGAACACTATTTCAATTGGTTTTCCAAATTTGCTAAAATCCCTAAAACTCCCATGGTTTATCCTCCTTGGAAGTTGTCTCTTCAAATTATGTGGTAGATTAGGAGGAGCTAATTATACATTTAGGGCTAGCAGAGCCTACACCATTTGTATATGCCTTGTTTCAATCACCTCATTTCTAAGCATGTTCTTGTTCCTGTTGAAACCCTTAGGTTTCTCTTGTGCAACCATTGGACTAGAATATTGGGTCAAATTTGAAGTTTGACCATGTGTAAAAATATTATTAAGGCCCTTGGCAATAAGATCCTTCTCAATCTACACCCCTTTTTTGATAATATCCTCAAATGAGTTAGCATAAGCTAGTCATATATTATGTGTGACCTCAGGATGTAAGTTTTTTGAAAATATATTCATCAACTATTTGTCTAGAAAATTATGTTTAAAGTGACTTGCTAATTCTCTCCATCTCTGTAGGTATGTATCAAATCTTTCTCCATCACATTGTTTGGCTTTTCACAAGTCAACAACAACCAATTCATGCTCAATGTTATACGAGAAATGGTTGATGAATTTTTTAGATAAGTCATTCCAATCCAAAACCAATCCCTTGGGTAACTTAAGTAGCCAATCTAAAGCTTGCCCTGCTAAACATCACAAGAATAATTGAAGCAATTACATGCTACTATAAGCAACCTCTTGTCATAATATAAAAAATGCTTAAATGTGTTCACGTAGGTTCCCCTTTCCTTTGTATTTATCAAATTTTGGTGCCTCAAAATCAGATAAAAAGGGAAATTAGAGAATAGATAGATCAAACGGATATGGACATATCTTGTCAAGCTTGTATTTCTTAACTATATTATTTGTCTCCAATCATGTCATAATATCTTTCATAGAGTTCCACTCTTACATGTTTGGTGTATTTATGGGTGAAACATAATTCTATTAGGGTGGAATGTGCACCTGTTATTGTTGTTGGGGTGGTATGTGCCCCTATTGTTACTATTGGGGTGGAATATGCCCCTATTATTTTATGGATTTGGTAGGAATGTATACCCTATGATCCTTGACTTGGTTTTGGTTTTTTCCTTGAGTCAAGTACTAAGAGATTGATTCCTAGGAATCTATTACCTTGAATTAATCACATTATGCTAGTTTAGGGGAGTTTTTTGTCTACTCACGATTATACATGTTGGTTTAGACAAACTAGTAAAATTATCTTGAGGGATCTCCTCAATTCGAATCAAATGTTTTGGTCTCTAATTTCCAAAAGTAGCAAGAGTATCTTGATGGTTAAAGAATGTGTGTTTTATGTCTAGAAAGACATTTTGCACAACCTCTTGCATCTTGATCTATTCATTTCAGACATCTTGATCAATCATCATTATATTCTCAACAAATGTTTATTATGTAGTTTCAATCATGTTTATTTGTTCCTTAGAAGCACCATTGTTTTTTGAATTAGTAACTAGAGAGTTATTCAAGTCCATAATAATTTGATCATCATACTATTGACTTATTTTCTTAATCTTGGTGACAAGATCTTGATCGGTAGGTTTTGACTCTATAATTATTTCCTTACCCTTGTTAAAATAAGAAGGTATGTTTGTGTTTGCCATGTTTATGAAAACTTTCTCTCATTGTTGGTCTCCTTTTTTAACTAAGCTATGCAATTTCTCCATAGGAAAATCCAAGGGTAGTTTAACACTAGATTCTATAAACCTAAGGAGTGTTTCATCTTGGTTCTCTTGATATTCAGTATACTCTTTATTGGATCTTACAATTGTAAGAATGTCCTCAAAGAGAATGAAATTGTTTTGACCATTGTAATAATGTTCTTCCTCATAACTCAGGCCATAAGGGACCCCACTATGAATGAACCTTTGAGTCATGTCTAAAAAAGGTTTCCCTATACATTTGACTAGATTTAGATCATTGTTGTGCAAATGTTTAAACAAGGTATGGATTTTAATCTTAAATAAATGCCCAAGGTACCAAAGAGACTATAAAAGGAGGGTGGCTTGGAACCATACATAATTATAAGAATGTTTTCATGAATTTACTCAACCTTATGTAGGATATAAATCATATAAATCAGAAGAGAGTATGATAACTCAAAAATCCAAGGTGAAAACTAGCACACCAAAGCTTATATTTTTATGATATGTTAATACCATAAAAGCTAGTTCAAATTTGATAATTTTATACTATAAAACTAGAATAAATCCCTTCGGATTAGGAAGGAGACAATGAAAACCAAGAAACTCAAGATGTGGAAACATGCAATAATTCATAAGTATAAAACTAGAACCAAATGGGTAGTACAACATCACCACATGGTAATAGGAATGGTAGTATAAAATATGTTCTAGGACTCAAAGTGTGAGTGATATGTAATATGGCTTGAGTCCACCAATGATGACAACATGATAATGAGTCTATAAATGACCTTCAATCCAAATTAGAAATTAAACCTAAGTTCCTTCAAGTCAAGTGTAAATGGTGAACCCAATTTAACACATCAACCTTATGAACTTAGAAAGGTTAAATTTTGAATTTAAATTAGCAATGAAGAACTTAAATAAATTTAATCAAGTGATTTATACTCAAATGGGTAGCATAACTACACCAATTAGATGCTATGACATAATGTTTAAGATGACAATTTTAAACAAGGAAAAGATTGATTTTCACATGGACAACGTAACACCTCCTTGTTCAATAAAGTATGGATAATGTGTTTGGTTATGAATTTTGTTTACAAGTAAGTTTTGGCTCAAATCAAGACTGAGTAATCTAAGACCAAAATAGATAAATAAATCTAAGTAATCATCCTAAGCCCTAAACTAACAAGGTGTGTCAAAGTGGGGTTGACTAAAACTTACAAGTTTTCGATCATCTAGATGGATCTCATGTGTAAAAACTTTCATGTTAACACATAAGAGAAGTAGCACATCAATTAGATCTGCATCAAATACCTTATTGTGAAAAGGTCTTGTCCTTTTCATAGCAACTACATCCATCACTTGCTCAGTATAGTGTGATGTCCAAAATGATCATATATTTTGGGCTTAGTTTACCACTAATAGAGATGGTTTAACTTCTCAAACCATCATCCCAATGGGGTGATCCCAATTTATATACCCGCTATAGAGAGGGGTTGAAGTAGATGCTAGGAGATGAAGCCCTAGGTAAAAGCTTCCCTATAAAACCCATGGGAGGTAATGAAGTCCCCCTTACAAGCCAAAATGTATGAAATAAAATATACATAAAAAGGCTTTATAAGTTATTTTTAGATCACCCAAACCATGTAGGTTTTGGGGAGAGCCTAGACAACTTCATTTTTATGCCTTGGATAAAGGCACAATTTTCAATGAAAATGACACTTTAGATCCCACAAGTTCCCCATAGGGGATGGGGGAGAACATACATGGATAAATTCTTTTTTGCTCAAACAATTTTAACCAAACAATGATATATGACTTATATAAAACAAAACTCTTTTGAAAAGACTAAAATTTTGAAGTGAGTTTGGTTTTAAGCACCGAAATGAAGTGTTTGGTGATGTTATTTGGCCCCTTGGCCTTAAGTTGCAATTTTTTTTGAAAAATAATCACAAAACATTCAACACAAGCAAGTAATGTTTCCTCTTAAAGCACCAAGGGAAAGTTCCTAGTTAGTTTTAGGCACCCAAAAGGAGGTTACAAAGACTCAATTGAGCTCAAATTGATCACTTTCCTTGTTGGTCCTATATAAAAAATTAGATATTGTAGTTTAGCTCTGAATCTCTTTTCACTTTGAGACAAGGAAACTTGGATTTATTGCTCTCAAGTCTATTTTTTTGAAACAATAGTGATCATTGATGGTCACTTTTTGACCATCAGTGATTCTTATAAGACCGTCACTGGTCGAGTTTTACCCAACTATGGCTGATCAAAACTTAACCATCGACGATTACCTTTAGACCTGAAGGCATGAAAATATTTGGACAAAAATCACTTGTTAGCATAAAATATCAAAAAATAAAACATTTTAGATCACAAAATATATTTAGACTAGAGATTTAAAGATTTAGATTAACCAACATAACCTTGAATAAAGCTCTAAACATTTTTAGGTAAGAAAGAATTTCAACAAAAACTTAGAAAGCCTATGATAGGATAAGAAATCAAAAAGACACCTTTTGAATCATGATTTGGTTTAGACCAAAGACTTAGAAAACCCAAATTATTAGAAACAAACTTGAGAAAATTCTCAAAATGCAAATGTTTAATCTATGTTTCCCCTATAATCCAACCAACTGTGATTAGACCTTACCATCACCAGTTACTAAAAACCATCGCCGATCACTATGTAACCTGTGAGTGCACAAAAAAATGTTAAAAACATGGAAAAACAAGCATAAAAATTATTGTTTAAGGACTTTTTAATGACTAAAATGGAAATTTGAAATTTCCATGATGTCTTCCTTGATTAAATGGACTCCATGAGTCCAATTAGGTGTGCTAAGATGTGGGATTAGATTATAAAGTTAGTCAAACATTAGTTAACAAATCCATGAAAAATGCATAAAGATCTTAACAAACTAAGCCAACTTATTCCAACAGGGTTTGAAAATTATAATGAAAAACAAATTGAAAGAAATCAATACTAATTACCTTTCCAAATGATTCCACCATCCAAAAATGGCTTCAAACATGTTTTTCCCCTTGATATAATGTTCTTGTCTTTATCAACAATGGATGCCAAGCTCCTCCATCATTTCAAGATCACTATGCATAACCTAGGCTCAAGATAAAAAAACCTTTAATCTATGCCTATCAAATGAAGCTTGCAAATAAAATACAATGATCGACATAAAAGGTTGTGGAGACAATTCTACATTATTTTACAATAATTTAGCTTTAAAATGATGTTATATGCCCTTCTATTTATAGATTTTCTAAATGGACTAGGAGCAACCATGACTATTCATCTCAAAACTGAGATGTGTGGCCATGAATTAATCTAATTTTTACAATTAAAGCCATAAATATACTCATAATGATTTAGGAGGAAGGGGTATTAATTAGGCATGGGTGCCCATAAACCTGATATTTGTTGCATTTATGGCCTATGGATGCCACCCAGATATTGAGAATTAATTTCTAATAATGAAATAATAATTAACCTCCATTGAAAATCTACTTAAGCTCTTGATTTGAATTAATTAGCTTAAATAAGATTAATCAATTTTAGTACAATTCTTTAGAAATTGGTGCACAATTAATCAAAATATTTATAAAGTCATATTACTGGGTTGTAATTTGACTCAAGAAGAATTGGAAGGTGATATTAGATGAATATAAACCGTTATCCCATTTAGGATGTTTCTGACACAAACAAAGGTACATGGCATGTAGTAATGAATTAGAAGAAAAGAGTGATCCAGAGAATAAAAAGGTGAAAACATCATTTTGAATCAAAATGATTTGATCAAAGTTAAGAATCACATAAAAAGTATTGCCCTGTATAGGGATACATTAGCCTAAATCAGCACTTGTATATGACAAGCTCGAACCATTTAGCACATTTTTAGTGATTTTGGCCTAAATTATGCATTTGAGTGTAATTCAATTAAGATTGACAATTTAAACACAAATAATGTTAGGAATTGGATGTCTATAGTTTTGACCATAAAATTTGTGGGTTTGGGGATTTTTAAGGTTGTTTTGAGTAGGTAAACCCATGATTTTACATGGAAGGATAGTTTTGGCTACTTTTGAGGTGGTATTGATACTCAACAAGTTCTCTATGAATTTTACAAAGGTTTCCAATGTTCGTGGTGACATACATAGGGTGTGGATGAAAGAGCCATAAGTGAAAACAACATAGTTAATGAAATAATTGAAGGTGGATTTATTTTCATGGGTGAATTCATTTGCAGATCAATCCAAATTTCAAGAAAGCTTTAAAGGAAAAGGATCTAATTTTGTAAAGGCATTTAAAAATGTCTTGGAATGGATTATGATCCACAATAAGTTCAATAAGACTTTTTCTCAAGTCGATAGGGTATATGAAAATTTGAAAACTTTATCTCAATGCAACAAGTTTGATGGTGAGAAGTCCACATTCAAAGTTTACATATGTAAGAGTACAAAAGGTGATGAACCTGATTAAATGAGAAATAAAGAACATAACATAATGATAAAATAAGATGATAACTTCCTTTTAGTGATAACCAATTTGGAGAAGTTGCACATGTATGAATTGGTATTCATGTCTTAGACCTATGAATTTTAAGGACACACAGGCATAATTCTTTGTACTAAAGAGTCAATCAAGATTGCATCATAGGATAGGACTGCTTGTGTGTGGAGGCTTCCAAATTTAATACTTTTTATGGTGCTAAGAGGTCATTAGACACCTCATGAATAGTATGGTGATAAAAAAGGATTAGGAAAACATTCAAATTTTGCTTCCTCAATGTGGTGCTTGATTAGAGGTATTGTTCATACAACAAAGAATCTCTGACAAGGGAAGATGGAAAAATAATTATAGTGTATGTCAAAGATGGAATTCCTAAGGGATAAATAAAATTCAACAAGCACAAGGAATCAAATATTATCATAGTGGTAAAACAAGGTCCTACTCAGCAAAAGTACTTGGCTTGTTCTCAATAACCACCAAAAGTCTCTATCTTTCTATTTCTCTAATGCACTTTTTGTAATAACTTAAAAGGTTATTTTTTACCTTTTAAAATTAATTTGAGATAAAATAACTATAAAATATAAACCTTTCACCATGAATTTGGTTATGGAAATGGTTTTGGGTGGTTACACCTATTGTAACCTATAAATAGGAGATGGAGTTCCTTTATGGGGTTATCTTTAGTTGGGTTCAGGTTGGCTTTATGCTGATTAGTTTTATGATAGTAAAACTTTTGCAAGTAAAAGGAAGGAATCTATATGTAAAATCCCATGAATATTCAATAAATAAATTATTTATAGGACTTTGTTCCATGAGATTTTATGAATGATGATATGCATGAGTATGCCAGTTCACTTTGATTCTTGTTATTTCATTTTGATATAATGATATTGTTATATAGTTAAAAAATGTGAAGTTCTTAAGTGTTGAAAGTTATACTGAATCTACATTAGGAAATTTGTCATTGGGAATGCTTAGTGAGATTAAGAATAGGATTTCATGCCTATTTTTATTGGAAAATATAGGGTTGTTAAATATCTTTCTTTATAAGGTTGTCTAATCTCTTTAATGTATGTATCCTATCTATATGTTTAGTATATGTCTTTCCCATCTAATTTTCATGAAAAAGGCTTCCTCTATTATACCTCAAATCTTGGAATATTCTAGTGAGTCTTTGTATTTAGCTATCCAGAGATGTCTTTCATCTTTTCTAGGTTATCATAGTAGCTTTTGTGTTTAACTAGCAAAAATAATCCCATTCTTCATTTCTCCTTTCCTTTCTCATTTCTCTTCTCCCCATTTTTTCCTTCATTTCCTTTATATCTCCTTTATGTACTTTGTGGTTAAAAGTATGAAACCCTTTACAAAAAACATTTTGTTGTAAATAGATGTGAATAGCTTTTCCCCCACTTTTCTCTTTTTAACTTTCAATAAAGGTATCTCCACATGCTAATAAGAGAGGGACTTTATCTTGTATTGATAACTAATGAAAGGACTCATCTCCCACACTACTAACTCAAATTCACCAATTTGTCCCCCTAACAAATTTTTGAGCCAACAAATACATGATGCACAATAGAAAACAATTTTAGCACAACAACCAATTAAGATATTTACAAGACATGATGCACAACAAAACATAGTTTCAACATGATAACTAATCAAAATATTTGAAAGACATAATGCATAATAGAATACATTTTCAATGTGATAACCGATTAAGATATTTTCTATAGAGTCTATAAATATATTTACCAATAATACACGATAAGTAGTATCAGTTCCAAGGATATTTCTACACCTACATAGCATGATCAATATGGTCACTTGTTCACCATGCTATCCAGGTTCAGATAGTGTTTGCCATACTCCACATGCCAGTTTAGCCAACTTCAAAAATTTAGAACATAATTCATAGGCTAGTTTAGCCAACTTCATATATTTAGAACACAGTTTACAGGCCAATTTAGTCAGCTTCCCAAATCCCTAGCCCTCTCATAAATAGTGTTAGGTATAGATCATTTAGTAAAACAAGTTATGGTACCTCAAATACTTTTCCACAAAGCACACATGGCTATTATTCCTTTATTTGACACATGCTAGATTGATAGTGAGTTTCCCATGAGACTCACTAGTTAGTATTGTTCTTCCCTACCTATACATACTTTCCTTATTTCTTGTTACTTATACATAGTTTCATTTTTATGTTACTTGTACATACCTTACATCTAGAAAATACAAAAATAAATTAGAATTTCAAAAAATCACAAAAAAATTCAAATATTTACTCAAAAAATACAAAATTATATATTGTATGCATTTCCACGTTTACACTTCTTATATTTTATAGACATTACATATGATAGCTATCTTAGTATAGTCAATTTTTATCATACATATATGATTCACTTATTATTTTTAAGTGTTTTTAGATTGGTACAGGACTTAGGTACACTACATCGATTCAAAATATATATCATCTACCGACTAGGGTAATATACATAGATACATGGGTTCTTCATTTGACATATTTACCCATTTAGGGGCACCCTGTTGTTCCCAAAATCCATCACTTGATTTTGTGGAAAACATACCAACCATTTTTGTCATACAAACCAAAAATATCTCTTTTCTTTCTCAAAAATATTTTGATCAATTACGTTTTTCCAAATATTCATGCCTTTTCAGCTAAGGAAGTCACAAGTTCAACAAGTAGGCTTTCTTCAAAGGAAGTTCAAAACACTTAAGGCTTTTTCTTAGTGTTTTGAGGATGGTTCAACACTAAAGTTTAATCAAAAGACTTAATGGTGGGCTTCAAATAAATAGAATGAACCACTTTGAACCGTTGAACCATTGAACCCCACCTCTGCAAGCTTCAAAGGTTCAACGAGTTCAACGAATTCGATGGACTTAAAGAAAACAATGCTTCGAAGAGTTAACATTGAATCATTGAACCATTGAACCTTGAACCATTTTTGTCTAAAGGTTCAAGGTTGAATGAGTTAAATGAGTCTGAAAAACTTAAAGAAAAGAAAGAATCAAAGAGTGAAGATTGAACCATTGAACCTTGAACCAAAAAGAGTTCAAAGGTTCAAATGACTTAGATGGACTTAAAAAATCTAGAGAGTTCAAAGCTTTGAAGAAATCAAAGAAATAAGATTGAATCATTGAACTATTGAACCTTAAACCAAAATGGTTCAAAAGGTTCAAAGGTTCAACGAGTTTAATAAGTTCGACAGACTTAGAGAATAAAAGGCTTCAAAGAAAGAGAATGAACTGTTGAACCGTTGAACCTTAAACCTGAAAGGTTCAAAGGTTTAATGGGTTTAATGAGTTCATAAGTTTGAAATGAATCTTTGAGTGAATGAAGGAAGTAGAAGATTCCAGAAAATGGTTCAAAGAAATGGTTTAACTAAATAAGAAAAGAAAGTGAATGCGGCCCTTTACAAAACATTGAATTGACGAACTGTTGAACTATTGAACCATTGAACCTTCAAACCAAAAGAGTTCAAGGTTCAAGATTCAAAGAGGTTCAAGGTGACCAATAACATCCCCGTGGATGTAAAATTTAGGGTGATAGAATAATTTTTGGTTTTTAAAAAGACCTGAAAACAAGCTCAGTGACTAGCCAAGGAAGGAGCTGAAAGTGAAAAGATAGCCCCGAGAGCTCAAATTGATAAGAAGAGATAAAATGTGAGAAGGAAAGAGATAAACTATAGGAAATATAGAAATATCTATAGGAGAGTTATTCCCAGTAAGTGGAACAATCCACCAGGTGGACATCAAGGAACACAAATATTCAAAGGCACAGCCTATTTTTCTACATTAAGTAAAGGTGAATGGATAGCCATGTAAGCATAATTAAGAAGAAAAACAACCCATGCTTAGGAGAAGATATTTGAGATGATTTAGAATGCCAAAGTCAAGGCTAATGCCTTGTTTTAGCAAGGCTCTTTGACAGATATTTAAGTCATTTAATTCAGCATGGGCTATTTTCATGAAAAGAAGTGCCCAAAGTCTTTCTTGTAATGCTATATATTATAATCTCTCATTTTGTATAAGAGAGATCTCTTTGTTATTAGAAGCGAAGCTGTACCCAAATTGAAAGGCATTCTTGAGACTTTTAGCTCAGACTGTTAATCAATATTTTGTTAAATGAATGAGAAAGCAAGTGACCTTTCAAACTTTGTGTTGGAATAATCTTGTATCATCTAGGAAATTATTATTATGTTTGTTTCCTAAATATAGTCTTGTCCATTTAATCAAACAAACAGAACAAGTGGAAGTAAGCTGGAAGATGTCATGAAGTTGACTATGGGAGACTTTGTGCTACCATAATTGTCTTCAGTCTGTGTTTTGTGTAAAGGATACTAGAGAGACTTTGAGCTCTCTTTATCCTTCGTTATCTTTTACTCTGTTGTAGTTTTAGGTGTAGACTTTAAGCTGCATTTAATCCTACTATGTTACTTTGTCCTAATTAGTAGGAGAGACAATGAAAGACTTTGTGCTTTTATTGATTTCTTGTGGTTTCTATTACTACCCAAGAAGAATCATTTTGTTAGCTGAATTCACTTTTGAAAGAAGAAAAGTGTTCTCGGTAATTACACCAAAATTCTCCTCTATTTTGTGAACATCATCTCTAAAAAAAGAGAGATGGATGGTATGATTTCACCCCTGTGTCTATTTTTAGCTCATATATATATATATATATATATATATATATATATATATATATATATATATATATTATAGGGAACCTTCCCTTGCTGAGAGGAGAGATTTATCTCCATCCGGTTGTGGTCACCACACCCATTTTGCTGTTTAAATCTCTTTATGTTGTGGTTGATGCACCTATTTTGCCTTCAGTCAGTTGGTGACAAAATATTCACCCAATAGTTTTTGGCAACTCTGCTAGGGAAGAATGCACAGTTTGAAGCCTCAAGTTTCAAATTGAAGTAGTTCCAGTTCTTTTTTATATCCATTTTAGCACTCTAGCAGACCCACCATACACACGAAGCCAGAGAGATCAAGGTATTGTTGACCCTGTATTTGAGCTTGTGCAGTTGAGTAATTTTGATCTTTCCCCTCTACAAACTCGCCTTTAATGAACCAGGAGTTTTCCTCCTACAAACATTAGGTCCCTAATACTAGGCAAAGCTGCTCTTTCCTCTACTAGCAGATCTTTGTCCATACATATCCCATAGAGATTTGTTATCCCTCCCTTCAATAGGCACATCATGGCAGCTCGAGGCCCCTAAGGTAATACTTTTGGTCCCTTGAATCTGACCCCACCTCTACACTAGTTACCCCATATTTCAAGGAAAGATTTCCCCAAGTTCTATGGTGATGGGAAGGTTAATCTTGATGAACATATTACAACCTTTTGCATAGCCTATGGTGTAATAGGCATTGAATATGAAGACATTGTAGTCAAAGTATTTGTAGAGACATTGCAAGGCACTACTATAGACTGGTTTTATCACCTGCAAGCATAAATAGTGACTGACTAGAACACTCTCAAA
The DNA here is from genome assembly GCA_037957365.1 of Torreya grandis. NCBI lineage: Eukaryota > Viridiplantae > Streptophyta > Pinopsida > Cupressales > Taxaceae > Torreya > Torreya grandis. The sequence goes on along the minus strand of JARHVA010000676.1, from coordinate 4,631,595 downwards.
GCCAAATTTGAGGCTAGGTTCAAACCTGCAAAAGATGCACATGCCCTATTAGCTCAGCTTACACAAATGAAGAAGGAGCCTCATGAACCCACGAGAGACTTCATTGCCAAATTTGACAAGATAAGGAATAGGATTGCCATAATTACTCAGCTGGTGCTTGAGAATCTTAAATGCTTCTTCATAAATTTTCAACTTTCTAAAGTGAGTTTCTTGTTGAGGCAGGCTAGCCACATAGATCTTGTTGTTGCTCAAATTTTGATGACTGAGGTTGAAGATGACCTTATCTTGGCTGGAAAGATAAGAAGAGATCTTAACGGAGGTAAATCTTCTTCATCTTCTAAATATTCTTCTATAGGCACCATTGATCTGATGGTGCAAAAGCTAACAAATAAATTGTTAGCTCTCAAAAATTAAATGACACAAGGGATGTCTAATCCTCCTTCTTATCAGGATATACCAAGGAGGACATTTCCCAACTAGTCATATTAAGGCAATGTTGTCAAAAATTGAGGGCAACCAAATCACCTTCCTCCCCCACCAGGGAAGCTTGCCATTGCAGTAGCACCAACTAACTCAGTAGTTGGTTATCTTAAAACTGAATCTGATTTTACTTTCCAACCTAAGTTGAACCAAGAAGATGACATTGAACTCTTTGTAGAAGGCCAAGAAGAATCAACTAGTGACTCCAACATTAGTTTCCTGTATTACTAAGATGAACCCAAAAGTAAAGGTGAAGCATTTGATAAATCATATGCTGTGTTTACCAGGGCCTAAAACTAGTCAGCTCAACAAATGGATAAAGGAAAAATAGGGGAAGAATCTCGACCAACAATTTCAATTTATAAATGAGGAACTTTGCTACCTTTCCAATCAAAGGACCCAGTGATCACTAAAAAAGTAAGTACCTCAAATATTCCTTCACCTTCTACTTCAAATTCGTAGACCAGTCCTACACCCAACAAAAACTAGATTGATGAACTACCTCCCTCTGTCTCTAATTCATTTCAGTCATTTTATATAATTGATCATGTTAAGAAGACCAAAATTCAAATGTTTGATTTTGAATTCTTGCAATCCAACCCTAAGTAGCTAGATAGACTCGTTCAATGCGTCAAAAATAAAACTGTCCCTACAAGATAAGAAATTTTAAAAGAAAATTGTGATCCCCCAAAGAACACCTACCCAAAATAATATTTTGATTACTCTTCTAGCTACCCCTAAAAAGATAAAACCATTTTATGTTTCCCTGTTGATAAATGGTCATTAGCTGAATAATTGCATTATAGACTCAGGAGCATCTAACAATGTCATGCCTACCAAGGTGGTAGAATCTCTTGGTCTCACACTGACTAAGAAATTTGGGAGATGTTTCTCCATAGAAAACAAACAATTACCTCTTCTAAGATAAATCAAAGATGCTCAAATTGCATTTGTCACCTTCCCAAATAAGAAAATCAAAATGATAGTCCTAGTGGCTGATGTCCCAGCCTCCTACAACATTCTTCTTGATGAAATTTTTGCAAGGATGTTAGTGGAGAATTGAGCATGAACCTGTCTAAGGTGAGGATTTATATCAAGGGCATCATGCAATGGTTATTTCCTAAGAAGGAATCAAAGTACATTGTCACTCAAACTTCAGCCCCTAAAGCTCAAATTTTGTTTGAGTCTTCAGGCTTGGGTAATTACTTTTTGACTACTAAAGACATTTCTATTTTAGTAGATGAAAGTTCCACAAGTGAAAATCCAAAAAATTTAGATAAGACATCAGAAGAATTAGTAGGGTTCAGTACACATGAAAAAATATCTTCCTTTCTTAATGGAGAGAAATCTGAAAGAAGATCAAATTTTGATGAGGTCTGGATTTTGGAGTTCAATGGCAATAACTCTTCTACCAATTATGGAGCTAGAATTGTTTTGATATCTCCTTAAGGAGATATTTTTATCTATGCATATAAGTTGTAGTTCAGCAACACCAACAACACTACTGAGTATGAATCACTACTGCTCAGATTAAAGGCTGCTCAAGATAAAGGCATTAAAATCCTTCATGTCAAAGGGGATGTTGAGCTAGTGGTTTGTCAGGTGAGGAAATTATACCAAACTAAGAATGAAATATTATGACATTATCACAATCTAGTGTGGGACTGCATTGAAATATTTGATGCTTTTAGTATTTATGCCATGCCCAGAGAATTTAACAGTCAGGCAGATGCATTGGTTGTCTCTACAACTCTCTTGGTCCCTCACCAAGATTTCAAATAAGATAGGTACACTATCGAGCTAGTCTTTCAACTAAGTATACCTAATAATTCTAACCATTAGCAGGTGTTCAATGGTGATAACCAAATCATTGCTTCTCTAGAATAAAGAGACAACTTTGAAATCTTCAATTTGAAGGTAGTGAATCTCCACCATAGGAACCAGCCCCTGAGATAGATTCAAATGTTGATGAAGAGTTCCTTCAACTCAAAGGGAATAAAATTCCCAAATTATTAGTTTCTCTTGAGAAACTATTTGACAAACATGATAGGTTTATCAAGGAACAACAAATAGATTCAAAATCCTCCAAGGATTTTGATCAAATCAATTTGAGTACAGAAGACAATCCAAAAATGGTCAACATCAAGAATTATTGTACCCCTGATAAAAAAACTCAAATTTATCACTCTGCTTCACCATTACATTGATGTTTTGGCATATTCATATGATGATCTGAAATCTTTCAGACTTGAAGAAATCAAGCACAAAATTCCTCTCAAGATTGTGTCATTGCCTCACAAGCAGAAGTAAAGGTAGTATAATCCCAGGATATCAGGCATGATTTTGTCTGAAATACAAAAAATATTGAATGCAAGGATTATTTTCCCAATTCATCAATCCACTTGAGTTTCAAATATGGTCCTTGTAAGAAAGAATAACGGAGAAATTTTCCTGTGTGTTGATTTTAAAAATCTGAATCAGTCATCTTTAAAAGACAACTATCCCTTCCCCATCATGGATTAGCTACTTCAAACAGTGACTGGTGCTACAATGTTATCAATGTTAGATGGATTTCTAGGATATAATCAAGTGGAAGTTGGTGAAGTAGACCAACATAAAACTACCTTCATGACACTTTGGGGCACTTTTGCATATCATAAAATGCCTTTTGGTTTGATCAATGTTGGTGCCACCTTCTAAAGAGCAATGGATCTTGATTTTAGAAATGAAATGGGTAAGTTCATTATGGTATACCTTGATGATTTAACAGTCTTCTCTAAGCATCATCCTGATCATGTGCATCATCTACAATAAGTACTGGAGTGATGTAGGTAGAATGGTATTTCTCTTAATCTCAAGAAGTCAATTTTTGGGGTTATAGAATATAAATTTCTCGGTCACACTGTGTCCTGAGAAGGCATAAAGATCGAACCAAAAAGGGTCAAATCTATTCAAGAGCTTTCTCTTCCTACCAATAAGACTACAATTCACTCTTTCTTTGGAAAGGTGAATTTTTTGTGGAGGTTCATTCTTGAATTCATAGAGAAGACTCACCACATTATCAATATAATGAAAGGCAAACCCACTTTCAGCTAGACTGAAGAAGGTAAGTCGGCATTTCAAGATATTAACGAAGCTATCACCCATGCCCTAATTTTGGTTTATCCTGATTACACCAAAGACTTCGTGATGTATAATTATGATTCTGAACATACACTTTTAGCCATCTTGGTTCAGCAAAATAAAGATGTGGAATCTCCAATATCTTTCATGAGTTGTCCTCTCAAAGCTCATGAGCTGAAATACTCAAACATGGAGAAGCATGCATATACTATGGTAAAGGCAGTAAAGCACTTCCATCTTGAACTCACACACTATTACTCTAGTTCCTAATACAATAGTCAAATCCATACTGACTCAACAGGATTTTGGAACCAAAAGGGGCAATTGGATTGTTAAAATCTAAGAGTTTGATCTTGTTATCAAACCTACAAAGCTTGTGTAGAGAAGGGGTCACTGCTAATTAATTGTTGATAACATACCAAAAGGAGTAGGGCATGAAGAAATCAAAGTTGAAAACATGCCAATAGTTCTCTTTATCACCACTACAAATGAGTGGTATTCGAATATTGCTCATTTTCTTACCTATGGTGAGTGTCCTGCTCACCTGTCTCATAAAGAAAAGATGATTGTTAAGTTGAAAGCTGCCAACTTTGTCCTATGGGACAATAGTCTGTATAAAAGGAACTTTGATGGGGTGTTCCTTCGTTGCATGGATAAAGTGTAGCAGAAAAAACTTTTAGAGTCCTTCCATAATTTCACTTGTGGAGGATATTTTTCTATGCCTGTGACTACCCATAAGATTTTATGAGCTAGGTATTATTGGCCTACTCTATTTTTAGATTCATATGCTTGGGTGTGTATATGTGAGCTATGTCAACAGTTCATTGGCAAACCCAAGCTGGTTGCATTACCTCTCACGCTGGTGGTGATAGAAGAGCCATTTCAATAATGGGGAATTGATTTCATTGGCACTATAAATCCATCCTTGAGTGCTGGACATGATTATGTCCTCACAACCATAGACTAATTTACCAAATGGGTGGAAGCCATTTGAGTCAAGCATGCCACTTCAGTGGTGGTATGTAATTTCCTCAAGGAAAACATCATTTCCAAGTTTGGAGTCCCAACTAAGATTGTAATAGACAATGCAGCGTGTTTCTCTTCTCATGAGATCACCCAGTTCTACTACTATTATGGGATTATTCTCTCCCACTCTTCTAACTATTATCCACAAGGAAATGGTCAAGCAGAATCAAGCAACAAGAACCTGGTGACCATTATTAGGAAGCTAGTAGATGGCAATCAAAGAACCTGGTATAAAACATTACTTGATGCTTTATGGGCAGATAAAATTACACCTAAGAGGGAAATTGGTATGTCCCCATTTCAACTTTTGTATGGTCTCAATGCAGAGATACCAATCACCCTGGAATTACCAGCATTAAAGTTAGCAAAGGTAGTGGAAGATTCAACTTTTGAAAGTTCCATCGATAAAAGGATCATGTGCTTGACTGAGCTTAATGAGCAATGAACTATGGTGGTGGACCGAATTATTGTGCATCAAAGTCTAGTGAAGAGACTCTTTAACCAAAAAGTAAGGATCCGTGATTTTTAGGTTGGAGATCAAGTCTTATTGTGGGATAAGAGGAGAGAACCAAAAGGAATGCATGGAAAATTGAATTCCCTATGGAGAGGCCCATTCACCATTCATCATTTAAATGGTGAAAATAGTTTCTTACTGAGATATCAAGATGGAACACCATTTACTCTACCTTATAGTGGGCAGCATCTAAAGCACTTCAATCCTTGAAGTATCATATAAGTCCAATTGTACATTTGTATATATGTGTAGTCTTTCTTTGCTTCATGTTTTTCATTTGTTTTTGGCACCTTTGGTTTTAGGTGCCTTTATTTTTGGGTGAGCATGACTCCATAGCCCAATGGCATAGATGAAGGCACTGAGATTCTAGATTCTACTCCCTTCAACTGCTTCAATTTTCAATCAATGGAAGTTCCCCAACTGGAGCCAGCTATTGTTCCCAAAATCTATCACTTCCTTTTGTGGACAACATACTAACCATTTTGGTCCTGCAGACCAAAACTCTCTCTTTTCTTTCTCAAAAATATTTTGAGCAGTTAAGTTTTTCCAAATATTCATGTCTTTTTAGCTAAGGAAGTTGCAGGTTCAACAGGTAGGCTTTCTTCAAAGGAAGTTCAAAACACTTAAGGCTTTTCCTTAGTGTTTTGAGGATAGTTCAACACCGAAGTTCAATCAAAAGACTTAACGGTGGGCTTTAAAAAAATAGAATGAACCACTTTGAACCATTGAACCATTGAATTAAAGAGTGAAGATTGAACTATTGAACCATTGAACCTTGAACCAAAAAGAGTTCAAAGGTTCAACAAGTTCAAAGGTTCAACTGACTTAGACGGATTTAGAAAATCTAGAGAGTTCAAAGCTTTGAAGAAATCAAAGAAATAAGATTGAATCATTTAACCATTGAACCTTGAACCAAAATGGTTCAAAAAGTTCAAAGGTTCAACGAGTTTAATAAGTTTGATGGACTTAGAGAATAAAAGGCTTCAAAGAAGGAGAATGAACCATTGAACCGTTGAACCTTGAACCTAAAAGGTTCAATGGTTTCAATGAGTTCATAAGTTCAAAAGGGAGCTTCGAGTGAATGAAGGAAGTTGAAGATTCTAAAAAATGGTTCAAAGAAATGGTTCAACCGAAGAAGAAAAGAAAGTGAACGCGGCCCTTTACAAAACATTTAATCGATGAACCATTGTACCATTGAACCTTCGAACCAAAAGAGTTCAAGCTTCAAGGTTCAAGGTTAAAAGAGGTTCAAGGCAACCAATAATGTCCCCATGGATGTCAAATTTAGGGTGATAGAATAACCATTGGTTTTCAAAAAGACCTAAGAACAAGCTTAGTAACTAGCCAAGGAAGGAGCCAAAGGAGCCAGCTGAAAGCGAGAAGATAGCCTTGAGAGCTCAGATTGATAAGAAGAGAAAAAATGTGAGAAGAAAAGAGAGAGCAATTATAGGAAATATAGAAATATATGCAAGAGAGTTATTCCCAGTAGGTGGAATAGTCCACCAGGTGGACATCAGGGAACACAAATATTCAAAGGCACAGCCTATTTTTCTACATTAAGTAAATGCGAATGGATAGTCGTGTAATCATCATTAAGAAGACCAGAAAACCCATGCTTAGGAAAATACATTTGAGATGATTTCGAATGCCAAAGTCAAGGTTGATTCCCTATTCCAGCATGGCTCTTTGATAGATATTTAAGGCACTCAATTCAGCATAGGCTGTTTTCATGAAAAGAAGCACCTAAAGTATTTCTTGTAATGTTATATATTGTAATCTCTCATTTTGTATAAGAGAGATCCCTCTGTTATCAAAAGTGAAGCTCTACCCAAATTGAAAGGCATTCTTGAGACTTTGAGCTCAGACTGTTAATCAATATTTTGTTGAATGAATGAGAAATCAAGTGGCCTTTCAAACTTTGTGTTGGAATAAGCTTGTGTCATCTAGGAAATTATTCTTATGTCTATTTCCTAAATACAGTCTTTTCTATTTAATCAAACAAGCAGAACAAGTGGAAGCAAGCTGGAAGATGACCTAAAGTTGATTGTGGGAGACTTTATGCTACCATAATTGTCTTTAGTCTATGTTTTGTGTAAAGGATATTAGAGAGACTTTGAGCTCTCTTTATCCTTCATTATCCTTTACTTTGTTGTAGTTTTAGGTGCAGACTTTCAGATTCGTTTAATCCTGCTATGTTACTTTGTCCTAATTAGAAGGAGAGACAATGAAAGACTTTGTGCTTTCATTGGTTAATTGTGGTTTTTGTTACTACCCAGGAAGAATCCTGTTGTTGGCTGAATATCACTTTTGAAAGAAGAGAAGTGCTCTCAGTAATTACACTAGAATTCTCCTATATTCTTGTGAACATCATCTCTGAAAAAAGAGAGATGGATGGTATGATTTCACCCCTGTGTCTATTTTCAGCTCATATCTATATGCTATAGTATATAATAAATTATAGGGAACCTCCCCTTGCTGAGAAGAGAGATTTATCTCCATCTGGTTGTGGTCACCACACCCATTTTGTTGTTTAAATCTCCTTATGCTGTGGTTGATGCACCTATTTTGCCTTCAATCAGCTGGTGACAAAATATTCACCCAACACACCCTATACATAGTTTCAATTACCAGGTTACATCTTTCTATATACATCACATCGTTAATATTATTATATCTTGATATTGATCATGCTACACTTAATCAAATTTATTTATGGATAATACTAATTTAGACTCAATATATGTACATCTTATCTCTTACACATATTTGTATTATATGTCCATGCATAATTTATTTTCTAGCTTTCCTAGTTTAGAATTTATTGTATCTCTATGTTTTTTCTATTTAAGGGCATTTGAATATGCCATTTCTCTTTGGCTCTATGCCACTTATTTTCATAGTATGTATGCTTTGGATATGTTCCCATGTCCTTGTGTGTGCCTTCTTGATTGTGTATGCGAACATTTGAATATGTCCTTCTATGTGGAGCTAAGCCAATTTTCTTATCGCTTGTGTATGTGTACATTTAAACATGTCTTTATATGTCTTACTTTCTCATATTTACTGAAATGTGCAGATGTCCCCTATATTTTGGTCCCTTGGCCTACTTTACATGCCTCATATGTGTTGTATGTATGCTTTATTATATGCATCATGGACATGACACTTGTCTCTTACTTTTTACACAATCCAATTTTTTATACCATGAGGGACCTCATGTATATCCCATTCCTACTTGGGTGTTGTAATGGATATCATGCCCCATTCCCCTAGGTAATTACATAGTTATTACTCAAATTTGTTGTCACACACATTGTTATATCTATCTTGATAGACTTGTGAATGCTAGACAAAACATACATCACACATTACAAACGTATGATTAGATTATCTTACATTATAATGTTATGTATGCACATTATATTGGATTATTACATAGATATCATATATATTTTTGGCTAACACACATCTTTTAGAGATTTTTTATTTTGAGGACAATTATTTAACAAGTTAAAAAATTCCCCTCAAAAGAGGGGGCATTCATAGGGGTTTGTCACAAAGGTCAGGCTCCCATAATGCACTCACATTACATTTGCCAGCACACAAGCTCAGATTATAGAATTTAGACTCAAGTAAACATAATGGGAAATAGTGACACAAAGATCAATATAGTTATATAGAAATAAAAATAAATGAAAATTAGCACCCAAATTGGGACACTAACACCACATGTCACTATTGTCCAAGTTATCAAACTATTGTATAGTATCTTTAGTTTCAAATAAATACAAATTGGATTAAAAAGTATAGTATGTATAGTCAAGGTTTACATAGGTTTAGTTATAGATTTACTAGTTTTGCACATTTTATCTCACATTTATACTAGTTTAGCTTAGATTCATACCATTTTGATCAGATTGGGGGAATTATATGTATCATGACCATTTCTATTTATAGTTTAGATTCTCATATATAGATTATTACAACTCAATCCAAAATCCATATGCATAGATATCATATTTCGGGGCATGTGCATAGCACATTATTTCCATTCGCTCACTTTCACATCGATTGATTAGATGGAATGAAAAATTCTATGTCATTATATACATTGTATACATCTAACATCATATTCTAGGTTACACATAATTTCATGCCTTACTCCATCTATAGTGGTTGTCATTCTCGAGTGGCTTGAAGCCACCTAATATACTTGAGTAGCCATAGATCTGACATTTCCAATTAGACATTTCTAATTACATCTTATTTAATTTTTAGATGCATGTAGTACACATGGGTAGGTAATGATGGATTCATAGCCTACTTTAGTTATTTATCCACCTACATGAGAGGGTTAGACACACCATCAGTCTAATCCAAGATATTCATAGGTCATGGTCCATAAAACAAGGGTGGGTAATGATGGAGTCAAAATCAGATTCAGCTTTTAAGCCACCCACACATGAGGATTGAGCAAGCCATCAAATTAGTCCAAGTTATTCACTAATTAAACACTATATACATGCACATATACAAGTTATCACTAGGTTTATGCATTGTTTCATGTACCCAATGAGGTGTATTCATTCCTTTCCTCTTTCTTATCCCTTTAATTAGTTTTACTTATTTACTCAAATTTTTATCTTTGATTTTGATATTTCTTAAGGATTGATTCATGCATGTTTCACTTATAGGATACACAATAGAACAAGCTTCACATACTTAGATCTAGACTCATGGGATTTACCTCTTAGGTAAGTCTAGTACATTTATTTTTCCTTTATCCCAATCATTTCACTTTGCTACATTTCTATAATAAATGGGGGCAATTAATCACCTAAATGTGACACTTGAGTGATAAGAGTGCTACTTGAGACCACCTATCCATAGCTTATCCCTAGACCTATGTTAGATCTTATTTTCACACTTATCTAGCCTTTATAAATGCCACAAGTGTCCCTAGTCATCCCTAAAGTAATCCCAGACCCTCATTCTTATATCTTGGCCCTCTGTGCCTAGTGTTCTACCACTTGGACACTAGTGCCATAATAGGGACAGTAGCACCACATGGTGCTAGTGTCCAAATAATGTTGATACTATCCTTTCCCTCCTCTTTGCACAAATGGATATATTTTCAAATATTACATATCTTAGGGTTATCCTAGACCTCTTTTACCACATGCAAAAGCACTAAAATAATATAAATACATGAATTTTAACTCTCAAACCACTAGATGGAAATCAGATGCAAATAAACCTAGAGGAAGTTATGCATAGTCAAGGTTATAAATCTCTATTCTACCCTACATATACATGCATCCATTTATAACATTCCTAAGCTCAGGTTACTCAAATTTCCAATATCAAGAATATTTAAAGCACTCAAGCCAGCACTCATACTAGCATTCACTTACACTTGCACTAAACACTTAGGTAGGAAAACTACATTGGTATTGATCCCTCCTTAGAGTATTGGTATGTAGGCAATGTGCCCACATAGGGGTGTGGATCACACATCCAACACATAGCCTTGTTAACCCCTTTTCTCATGGTGTTCATTCAAACCATTATAAGCATGAAAACCTAGGGTTTCAAAATTAAAATAGAGCTATAGTATAAAATATTGATTACATAGACCTAACATTTGGACCAAATCTATAATAGAACATGATCTACAAAACCTAAAAATCATTTGGAGAGAGTATATTAGCAGCAAAGGAGGACACTAGCACCATATAGTGCTACTATCTAGGAAGGATTCTAACACTTGGACCCTATTTATGACACCCTAATCATCTTTGGTGCTAGTTTTTAGCCTTCATATTATTCATCTAAATATATTTCTAGATAAGTACTTATTTAAATCATTTATTAATACTTTAAAAAAGGTTAAACTAGGTCAGTTTTATTACAGATCAGTGGATTTATTTATTGCATATTACTACCTTGATTTATTATACCAAACTTTAATGACATAATATTTTCATTCACTAAGACATAAAAGGTTAAAATGTGTTTGATTAGTGCTTTAAAAAAATTATTTCAAAGGTATATTTTTATAATTGTAATCAGGATCTTGTTTCACGATTGGGTCATACACTTAAGTCTTCACTATATAATTATAACCAATAGTTTGAATACCAATTTGGTCTTTGATAGAGAAATATTATTATAATATTGATTCAGAGTATCAACTCCCAAAGGTTCAACCCTGCAACTTATTCCTACTTGTCACAACCTTACAAACTTTCCAATAGCCTTTTTCCACTTTTTTTGGTTATACAGACTAGTTAGGATTAGTAACTAGAATCTGTGGTACTTTTCAAGTACCCTCTATTGATTTATTTGTTTCCACAAAATTTATTAGTTAAAATCCACTCATAGACCACTATTTTATCCCCTATCAATCCCTAATTAGGTCTTCCAAGGCCTAATTACACCATGATCCTAATTTTCCATACACAGAGAGGCCATACAAATTTGAAACCACCAAACTCTTTTAAAAATCATTGACCCCAAAAAAATCACAATTTTTCATGATTTTTCACCATATAGAAATCTTGAAATCTAATTTTTTATTTTAAAACCCTAATTTAGGGTTTACACAGCCTTTGTAGACCCGATAAGGAGAAATTTGATGTTTTATGTTCCAAAATCAATTTCAACACACTATGATGGTTGAATGACCTCTGTAAAAACCTTACACACCTTTTCAAATCAATTATTACCTCCCTTGACATGTTTTTTACTCACTTTTTCAAATTTATAAGTATGACTATGTGTGATTACTATAATCTATAGGTCTGTATTTCCTTTGTCATAAAGAAATGTGAAAATAATCAACATAAATTCATAAAGAACCTTCAGATAGTATAGAGTAATTGTTGACCATCTTGACCATAAGTCAAAATGGGTCAACCCCCCATAGTGAACAACTTATATAGGGGTTTGATATAATATTATAGGGTGTGTTTAATGTCATAACATATGTATCTATCCTTGGTCATGGTTTAATTAGTCCATATGTCATTTTGAGTCACTTAGGGGTCATTTTGGGGTTATATATGCAAGTGGCATAGTTTTCAAGGTGTATAAGTATATTATTTTTATTCATAAAATCTAATTTGTCACATTCCATGTCAGGAATGTCAATCCATCTAAAAATCAAGAAAATAAATAAAAAATAAAGAGTTTGCACTTGTATAGCCTATAAGGGAGTGTGACAGATGTGAAAACTTTTTGGGATGACTCTTAAACTTCCCTAGACTCAAATCAATACTTTATCAACTATTTAAGTGCTAAAAATAGTCAAAAAGCATTATGATCCTTCATCACCCTTTTAGACATGCAGAACTAGCCAACAAGTTTATGTTTAGTATAGCTAGTTGGAGAAGTTTTAGACCAAAATATTTTAGGGGTGATAATACACTCAAAAATATTAATTTTCATAACAATATTTTAAATATTGGTCACTTGTGATTTATGAGCCACCCTTTACAAGTTGACTATGTTTTTCTGCTTGTTAAACCCCATACCCTATAGGTTTCCTTCTTATGTGGATAGGTCCTACAATCAAACTATTAAGACTAATTATAGATTATTTTAACTCCTTATAATGTCTCTCATTCTTTTTTTCATGTTTCAAATTGTTTTGATATGCAAATCATCTCAAGTTGAAGGTAAAGACACCTTTCTATGTTATAGGCAGGTTTCCACCAATTCTAATGTTTTCATGTCTTGGTAATGGTGTCAAAGGATGGTTATAGGTTTATATTAATGTTTAAAATATCCTCATATTACCTTATCCATTCAAATTTAACCTTAAAGGAATAACCATGAAGTGGCAGCCAAGAATGACACATAGTCAGTTTGTCCCATGATTGTCAAGCACAGTCAACTAAGAGAGATGTGTTAGGTTATTTAACACATTCATGGGGTCATAAATAATTTGAAGATGTTGAATATATCACTTAAACATGCACTATAAAATTGAGTTCTCCAAATGGTATGCAACCAATTGTGACATTTAGACCTCCTATATAGCAAAGGTTCATGTAGAAGGTTCATTCATAGTCATGGTGAGTTACATGTAATGAAGGTCTGTATAACACTCATGGAGAAGAAATGAAGATATATTATCTATCGATAATTCTCTTATAACATGAACAAACAAGTTAAGCACAAAATGACAGAGAGAGCATGAGAAGAAAAGTTCCAATATACACACTATCTTCCACCATTGATGAACATACACAAGACTCTCTCAAGAGAACATCATGTTGGAATGAAACCCTTGATACCTATTTCAAATAATTTTGAGTGTTAATAGTGTATTTAGATATCTATGATAGTTTATAATTGATTATAAGTATATATATATATATATATATATATATATATATATATATATCTTGCACACTACCTACATCACTACTCATTTCCTACATACATGCAAAGGTCCACCTACATGTGGCACCATAGAGACCTAAAATGCTTCATAGAGGGGATTAGAACATGTTTTGAAACTTTCCTAGAGTGAAAAATAAGTGGGGAATACTATGTAAATAATTCTTAGAGTGTTAAGTTGGAAAATAAGAGTGAAAACCCACTTCAAGAGTTGATGATTAGAACTCAGGGACAAAATCCCTAAAAACACAAAATAGAGGCCTGAGCCATTCTGTTGAGGCCATGTAGCAACATTGCAAAGGGTTTAGATACAACTAAATTTGAATATCTTGTAGCTTCCACATAAGGGTATGACCATGCAAAAATAAATGAATATGTGGATAAGGGGAAGTGGTGTTTGGAAGCCTCAAAGTCACACTTTTACCCACTGCTAACTTTCAATGTTATCTAGAGGAATTTGAGCTTCATGACTCATACCCCTCAAGTGGTAGCATATAGATATGTCTTCATGATAGGAGTTATTGAATTTTGTAAGGGGGCCCAATTTTATTCAAGAGGTCATCCATAAAAGACAAAATATAGGATGTGACTTCATAAAACCACCTATAAGACCCTTTTACTACTCTAACAGGGTTAATTACTATTGATTATAGTCAACAATGTCCTAAAGTTAGCATCTTGGTGATTGGTTTGGTATGAACATATTATAAAATGAATTTCAAGAATTTCAAAAATATCTAGAACTTATGACACAACATTTGATAAATATACCACCTACAAGTTTCCCCTTCATCACAAAATGGATACCTATAGGTTGGATGTGAGGTCATCATGAAGATTAGTCTTGACAATATTGATGATGGGCCTCACTCAAGGCATAAGGTAAACAAGTGTAATGTAAATATGATGTGGATTAGAGAACTAAAAGGAAGACATAAAACATGTACACAAGGCCTAAACCATGTAGTTTCATGTACAGGACTCCTTACACAATCAACTGTAGTTGACTGTGACATAACAGTGAAGTAAGGAACTGTGATTCTTGAGGATAACATAGCTTGAACATGAAGAGGGTGACCTATATGAATATATAATTACATAATAAATACTCAAATAGGTCTTATAATTTTTTTTAAATCCTAAAATATGCAATACTACCTTCAAGGGTCACCTTTGAAGGAGAAATATAGAAGACACAATCATTATGTCATACAAACCTAGTTGAGTAAAGATAAGGGTTGAGAATGTAAGTATGGATGACAGAGTATTTTTAAGAATATTGAACACCTATATAATTATAGTGACCATAATTTTACACTCTCATAATGTGTAGACAAAGGAGTAAATATTCTAACAAAGCATTCCATAGTCCATATGATGAAACTTTGCACACAGTCCATTTTCCAAGGGTTCATCTTGGGTCTTGAAGGAGTTAAATGGTGTAATTATGTGACAAAGGGTTGTAAATTGGTATATATTTCCTATTTAACTTGGATAATCCCATAAAACATATAATTTTTTTGAGTAAGTAGGGTAAGTACCCTCTATTTTATCTCAGATAGAGGGTACTTCCTTAGGATATAAACCCTGTAGTCTTGGAGAATGGAGATTAGAGGGTAGGCTGAGGATTATTATAAACCTTCATGGAGGTTTGGAAATATATTTTGTGCATATTAAAACATTTACAACCATGAATAGAGGTCAAAATTTCAACAAGGTGTCCTAAATCATCAAGAATGTAAACAAGCCTATTAGGCCTGGTTTAGGCCTAAAGCCCAAACAGGGGATTGATGCCACTTTCAACCTTATTTGAGAATTATAACACTATGGATCATGTTCATATAGGAATATATAATGTTTTTTAACTATTTTTATGCAGATAAGTTCACAAAAAAGGAACTTGTGGCTTAAGGATATCTCAGGCCTATGCAGAATGACACACAAAGCTCGAGAGGCCCATTTAGAAAGCTCACATCTTATTGGAGGTTGTGCATGTAGGTTAAAATTTTTTGGGGAAGTTAAAATAGGTCATAAAAAATTCTTTTGTGGAATTTTTCTACAACTCTAACATTATATCTTTATGAATGAAGCCTAAGAACAAAAGGAGCCTAAAACCCTTGAAAACATTGATTCATGACCTGATTTGGAAAACAAGGAAGGAAATGAATCTTAATGTATTATAATGTCATAAAAAGTGGTTTTATATTATATAATAATCTATAAGGATCCTCCCCATCAACCTTAGTGATATCCTACTTCTATAGATAAGGGGGGATTTGGCTTTCTTGGACTATTTTTTATGTTTTATAGGTTTTAGGAGGTTTCAAGATATGTCAACAACTTTGGGAGAAATATCAGGTCTTAATATAAATAATTATTATTATTACATTATTTATCAATACTCCTATGTGTTTCTTCAAGAAGCTTCATCTTAGCCAATCAAAACTAGCATAGTGAGCAAGATAGTGAGAAGGGTGAGAACTTCAAGTGGGTATCTATTTAAGGTGTACCTATATAATAGATGGATATGGTAAGTCTTTACATGTGTAATTCACTCCTCTATATGGATTTTCATTAAAAATTGAAGCCAAATTTGAGGCCAAATGTGAGGGGTAAGTGAAAAAGGATTTTCTTGAAATGTAGGTAGTGATGACTCACCTCCAAAAGAATCTAGATGATTAAGAATGCAACCATGCATGGTGAAGCCTATCTAAAACCCCTCCTTCTCATATAAATCATGATATCTATCCCTAGTTAGTTGTGGGATGTTCCAAAAGGTCCAAATGATGAAGGTAGTTTGTTTAGTAAGCAGGAGTCTTATGCCACATTTCATGGAGTTTCTTACTTATGAGGGCCATTTATCTTATCAAACCTTGCATGGTTAATCTCACATTCATTATCCTACATGTTTAACTCCTTCTCTTAGCATGATAAGTGTTCTAGTGACCCTTGGACTTCATTCTCTCCTCCTTTCTCTCAAATTCTATAAGTAGCAACCATTTTGGCCTTTATATCCTAATTCCACTCCACATATGGTGAATCCCTATGGAATGACATTGTATTTTTCCTTTGGAAAATTAATGAATTTTTTTTTTTGAGTTCAATAACATTTGTCTAAGTGTGAAAAGTGGTGTATGGTGATGCAAAGTGATAATCTTCTATCCTTTCTTCCCTCATCATCTCATGTTTATGCAAGAGTGCTTATTTTAGCAGGTCATATGAAGTGTTTTCAAGTGTATGAGTCTATTGTTTAAGTTTATAATGAGCCTTAGCACCTACAAAAATCCTATGGTTCACTTACCTTGGATAACCTTCATTCATCTCACCTCCATATTTAAATACTCATGTTAAATCATTTTAGACTTACAAGCTAGTTTGTATGCCTTGTTTCTTAGTACAAGAAGGTATGATGGTCATATGGAAATCATCTTGGTGTATGAGTACCTTAGAGTAGGTTAATTTCATACAAACTCCTAACTCTTTTCCCCATAGTCAAGTACTATTTTAGGTGATAAGCATTTCAAGATACATTTAGGGAGTTAGCCCTTAAACCTAGTGGTTCACTTCAACTATAGTTACGCCCACATACTTGAAAGCATTCCCATGTTGCCCAAATGTGGAAGAGGCTTGAACACCCTCTTCTGGGGTGCAATGTTTGGTGAAAATATTTTTGGCATGCCCAGTGATACCAAGGTCCAAGAGAGTGGAAAGATTGTTGGTGTGTTTTTACTCTAATCAACTTTTGGAATCAAGCAACTTAACACCAATGGTGACTCCAAATGAAAACTTTTGGTTGTAAGCAGCCCAGGTATATCTCATTGAATATTTTGATTAAAAAAATTATATCATTTTACATATGAGCTTTATATGAACAAATATGGTGAATACCCCTACCATGAGCCTCATTATTAGCCTTGCTATGAACCACATTTTATTCCTCAATATTCTTATCAGAATGGCTATCAATCCTATAAGACATGGTATCCCTATATTCCTCTATTTCCCTTTCCATATAGACATTATGTTATTGAACATCCCTATGAGGAAGGCTACCAAGAACCCTATCAATAAATGCCTTCTTATCAACCCCAATATGAGCCCTACCAATCATGCCATGATGCCTATCAAGCCCAACAAGATATCAAGATGCAATAATTAAATTCTTAGATATTTAATTACAATAAGTTAGAGTTGGTCTTGATCCCCACCATTACCCTCATCCTCCTCCATCAGGCCCACCTCACATCCAATCCTTCTTGGCATTCCTACCAGAGCTGCTAGATAGTGAAGACAATATGGAAACATGGGATGATGAGTTTGATGTCCTTCCTAATCATCACATGGAATGGTTAAGAAGTTTTTTCCAAAGATGGATGAGTGCATGGGAGGTGGTTGAAGATGAAATTCAATGGGAGATCAAAGAAAAAATAGACTTGGCAAAGAAGTGCCTTCAATGCTCAATAGGTAGGCTAAGTATGTGGGAGGATAAAGAGCTCAAAAATGAACATGTTGTTGTTGAAGAATTTAAAGAAAACTATTGGAAAGATATAACTCCTACTTATGTAGGCATTTTTCCTTATAATAAACCCAAAAAATCACTTCCTTATGAGCTTACTAGAGCATTCCTCTTTCCTAAATCCATTAATAAGCCCTCTAATACCCCTCACACTCCACTTTCTATTCATAATCCCTCCACGAAACTCCATTCTCCATCTCCATCTCATGAACCTATCCATCAACCTTCCACCTCACCCTTATTAAGGAGAAGCCCATTTTGAGGAAAGAAAATGAAGAGGGAAAAGTTCAAGCCATAGCTACCCAAGAAGATGTCATGAGTGACTATGAGGAATAAATAACCATAGGGACTTCCCTTGGTGAACATAAATGTAACTCTACTTTCTTGAATGAAGAAAAAGATATTGAAGATTCGCTTGTAGTTTTCCAAGAGGAAAGTGGCCAAGACTTGAAAATAAAAGTATTTGAAAAAGACTCCATATATGATCATGAAGTTGTGGATGACCATATCAAGCATGAGTTTGAATGTTTTGTCAAAGATGAAAGTGAAAATCAAGTCAGTCCTCAATAAGTTATATCCCTAAAAGAGTCTCATGAGACTAATATAGAAGGGGTAGTATTTGAAGATGACTTAATACCTTAGCCTGATTTTGAACCACCCTAGATGCATTGGATCATGAAGAACACTAGCTTGATGACCTTATACTTTAATAAGAGAAGATTGAAGAGGTGATGGTCTTAGAAAATAAGGAAGATAAGGATGATTGGAAGCTACAAATGAAGATCTTTCAAGAGCTTAAATATCTTTGCCAATTTGAGGGTCAAATACATGACAAGGTGAATAAATATTATTCCATGGAGGACAATGACCAAGATTGGGTAGAATATGTATAGCTCCTTGATGAGCTTAAATAACTTACAATTGAGAAGAAACCTAGTCTTATTGGGAGCACCATGGAGATCAAGAAGGTATGTCTTGATGAACCACCATATTATGTCATATTCAAGGATCCAAATGATCAATTTGAGTCTATTTAGATGCAAGTGAAGTTCATTTATATAGGTAATCTATTTGGAACTACTTTATTTTCATTAAACATCATGCCAATCAAGTTGTAAAAAACCATGAAGAAGATGGAGGCATCAATGCCAAGGGATAAAAGGTTAAATGCAGCATTCAATACTTCTTGTCATGAAACAATAGAGGTTTCAAACTTCCCCTTTGATCTTAGAGTAAATGTTCATTCTAGGTTAGTGTTTGAATTAATTAGTTTAGTTTGTGTGTGTGTGTTCCATTAGTGCTCATGAAGCACAAGTATGATTTTACTTAGTTTCTTGTTTTGTGTGTTATTCTTATTATTATTATTTTGGTGTGTTTTCAAAGGAAATTTATATGTTAAACCTATGTACATGTGACTCCATGGCCCAATGGACAAGATTAGGCAACCAATCTTAGCATAGCAAGCATACCATCCTTAGGAAATCACCAAGAATGTTGACCATTTTGACAAAAATTTAAAATGGGTAAACCCCCCTATAGTAAAAAACTTATATAGGGGTATAATATAATGTTATAGGGTGTTTTTAATGTCATAATATATGTTTTTAGACTTTATCATGGTTTAATTAGTCCATATGTCATTTTGAGTCACTTAAGGGTCATTTTGGGGTCATATATGCAAGTGGAATGGTTTTAAAGGTGTTAAAGTATCTTAATTTTATTCCCAACATCCAATTTGTTATATTCATTTCAATAATGTTATTTAATCTTAAAATTTTAGGTTCTCTAACTGAAACTCAAGAAAACAACTGAAAAAGAAGCAGTTTGGAATGTGTACAACCTATAGGTGAGTGTGACACATGTGAAAAATTTATGGGATGAAACTTAATTAGACTCATATCAGTGATTGATCATATTTTTAAGTGATAAAAATGGTAAAAAACCATTCTTCTCCTTCATCGCCCTTCTAGACATGCAAAACTAATCAATAATTTTATGCTTAGTACGACCAGTTGGAGAAGTTTTAGACCAAACAATTTTGGGGGGTGATATTAAACTCAGAGAGATTAATGTTCATAATAATATTTTAATGATTGGTCACTTTTTATTTATAAATCACCATTTACAAATTGACTTTGTTTTTCTACTTATTAAACCCCATAACTTGTAGGTTTCCTTCTCATGTGGATAGGTCCGTACAATCCAAATACTAAGATTAATTTTAGAAAATTTTAAATCATTAATATAATATCTCCCATTCTTTTTTTCATATTTCAAAGTGTTTTGATAGGCAAACCATCTCAAGTTGTAGGTAAAGATAACCCTTCTGCATTGTAGGTTTCGACCACTTCCAATGTCTTCATTTCTTAGTAATGGTGTTAGAGGATGGTGATAGATTTATTTAATGTTTAAAATATACTTCTAGTCCCTTATCCATTAAAATTTATCCTCAAAGTTATAATCATGAAGTGGAAACCAAGAGTGACACATAGTCAATTTATCCCATGATTGTCATGCACAGTCAACTGAGTGAGATGTATTAGGGTCTTTAGAATGTTCATGGGGTTATAAATAGTTTGAATATGTTGAATATATCACTAAAACATGGATAATAAAACTGAGTTATCCAAATGGTATGCAAGCAGTTTTGATATTTAGACTTCCTATACAGCCAAGGTTTTGATAGAAGGTTCATTCACAGTTATGGTCAGCTACTTATAATGAAGGTCTGTAGAACACTCATAGAGAATTAATGAATATATATGAGTTTTTTAACATGATATTATAACATGAACAAATAATTTAAGCCCCAAATGGCATAGAGATCATGAGAAGATAAGTTCTAATATAAAAATAGTCTTCCACCATTGATTAATGTACACAGGAGTCACTTAGGAGAACATCATGTTGGAATGAAAGCCTTGATACCTATTTCAAATCCTTAAGAGTGTATTTGGATATCTAAGAGGGTTTATAATTTATTAAAATTATATATATCTTACACACTACCTATAGTACTACTCACTACCTACATACATACAAAGGTCCACCTATATGGGGCACTACAGAGACCTGAAATGCTTCATAAAGGGGATTAAAACATGTTTTGAAACTTTCTTGGAGTAAAAAATATGTGGGTAAGAATATTTTATTCATTATTGAAGTGTTAAGTTGGCAAATAAGATTGAAACCCCACTTCAATATTTGATGATTGGAACTCAGGGACAAAATCCCTAAAAACATAAAATAGAGGCATGAGCCATTTTGTTGAGGCAATGTAGCAACATTTCAAAGGGTTTAGATTCAATTAAATGTGAATATATTTTATCCTCCATATATGGGTGCAACCATGAAAAATTAAATGAATATGTGGCTAAATATAAGTGGTGTTTGGAAGCCTCAAAGTCACGCTTTTACCCATTGCTAACTTTCAATGTTATCTACTGGAATTTGATCTTCGTGAGTCATGCCCCTTAGGGGGTAAAATATATACATGTACTCATGATAGGAGATCTTGAATGTTTTAAGGGATACTAATTATGTTTATGAGGTCATCAAAAAAATTTAAAATACAAGATATGACTTCACAATACCACCTACAGGACCCTTTTATTAATCTACCAAGGTTAATTACTATTGACTATAGTCAACAATGTCTTAAAGTTAGCTATCTTGGTGATTGGTTTGGTATGAAAATATTAAAAAATGAATTTAAATACTTCCAAAAGGATCTATATCTTGTGACATAACATTTGATATATAGACCACCTATAGGTTTCCCCTTCATCATGAAATGGATACCTACAGGTTGGCTATAAGGTCGTCATAAAGATTAGGCTAGACAGTCTTGATCATGGGCCTCACTCAAGGCATAAGGTGAAAACGTGTAACATAGATATTATATAGTTTAGGTAAATAAAATTAATATATAAAACATTTACAAAAGACCTAAATCATGCATTTTCACCTACAAGACTCCTCACAGAGTCAACTATAGTTGACTATGACATAACAATGAGGTAAGGAACTATGATTCTTGAGGATGACATATCTTGAACATTAAGAGGGTGACCTATATGAATGTAAAATGACATCATAAATACTCAAATATTTCTTATAATTTTTTTTTAAATCCTAAACTATACAATATGACCTGCAAGGGTCACCTTTAAAGGAGAAATATAGAAGACATAGTATGTCATACAAACCTAGTTGAGTAAATATAGGGATTGAGAATGTAAGTATAGATGATAGAGGGTTTTTAAGCATATTTAAAACCTATATAATGATATTTACCATCATTTAACACTCTCATAATGTAGAAACAAGGTAGGATAGATTCCAACAAAGCAGTCCATAGTCCATATGATGCACACAATCCCTTTCCCAAGGGTCTGTCTTGGGTCTTAAAGGAGTAAAAGGGTCTAATTATGTAACCAAGGGTTGTAAATTAGTATGAATTTTATATGTAACTTGTATAATCCCCTCAAAAATATACTTTTTCAAAGTAATTAGGGGAAGTACCCTCTATTTTGTCTTAGATAGAGGGTACTTCCCAAGGATACAAACCCTACAGTCTTGGAGAATGGAAATTAGAGGGTGGGTTGAGGATTTTTAGAAAACTTCATGGAGATTTAGAAAGTTATGTAATGTATAGGACAATATTAATAAACATTCACATGGTTCATAAGTTCAATAGGGTGTCATAAATCGTCGAGAATGCAAACAAGCCTATTAGGCATGGTTTAGGCGTAAAGCCCAAGCAGGGGGTCAATGCCACTTTTAACCTTAGGTGAGAATTATAACACTATGGATAATGTTAATAAAGTAATATAGGTTGTGTTTAAACTATTAGTATGCATATAAGTTCACAATAAAGCCACTTTTGGCACAAGGATAACTCAGGCCTATGAAGAATGACACACAAAGCTTGAGAGGCCCATTTAGAAAGCTCACATATTATTGGAGGTTGTGCATGGAGGTTCAAGGATTTTGGGGAAGTTTAAATATGTCATAAACATTACTTTTGTGGAATTTATCTACAAATATAATGTCATACCTTTATGAAAAAATCCTAAGGATAAAAGCAACCTAAAACCCTCCAAAACACTAATTCATGACCCAATTGGGAAAACAAGGAAAGAGATGCAGCTTAATGGATTGAAATGGTGTATTAAGTAGTTTTATGTTGCAAATGACTCTCCAGGGCTCCTCCCCATTAACTTTAGTACTACCTTACTTGTACGAATAAGGGGTAATTTGGACTTATTTAATGTTTTTTGATGTTTTTTTTTATAGGAGGTTTCAAGAGATGCCAGCAACTTTGGGAGAAATTTTAGGACTTAATATAACTCACTATGATCATTCCATGCTTCATAAATACTCCTAAGTGTTTCTTTAATCAACTTCATCTCAGCTAGTAAAAACTGGCAAAATGAGCAAGATAGTGAGAAGGGTGAGAACTTCAA
The DNA here is from genome assembly GCA_037957365.1 of Torreya grandis. Taxonomy (NCBI): domain Eukaryota; kingdom Viridiplantae; phylum Streptophyta; class Pinopsida; order Cupressales; family Taxaceae; genus Torreya; species Torreya grandis. The sequence continues at coordinate 4,608,062 of JARHVA010000676.1, read as the reverse complement.
GTGGGAGTCTATTTAAGGTGTACCTTGAGAATATAAGGATATGGTAAGTCTTGAAATGTGTCATTCGCTACTATGTATGTATTTTCATGGAAAACTGTAGTCAAATTTGAGGCTAAGTGTGATGGGTAAGTGAACAAGGATTTTCTTAAATTATAGATAGTGATGGCTCACCTCCAGAAGAATATAGATGATTAGGAATGAAACCAATGTATGGTGAAGCCTTTATATAACCCATACCTCTTAGATAAATCATTATATCTATCCCTATTTATTTTTGGGATGTTCCAAAAGGGCCAAATGATAAAGGTAGTTTTTTGATAAAGTAGGAGTCTTACACCACATTTCATGGAGTTTCATACTTCTGAGGTCCATTTGTCTTATCAAATATTTTGTGTTCTATCTCAAACTCATTATCCTTCATGTTTAACTCCTCTTAGCTTTAAAATTTTTATAGTGACCCTTGGACTTCATTCTCTCCACCTTTCTATCAAATTCTATAAGTAGCAGCCATTTTGGCCTTTATATTCTAATTCCACTCCACATATGGCAAAACCCTATTAGAATGACATTGTATTTTACCTTTGAAAATTTAATGTAAGTTTGGTTTTGATTTAAAAAACATTTGTCTAAGTGTGAAAATTTGTGTATGGTGATGCAAAGTGATAATCTTCTATCCTTTCTTCCCTTATCCTCTCATGTTTATGCAAGAGTTCCTATTCTAGTAGGTCATATGAAGTGTTGTCAAGTGTATGAGTCTATATTTTAAGTTTATTATGAGCCTTAGTGCCTACAAATATCATATGTTTCACTTACCTTGGATATACTTCATGCATCTCACCTCCATATTATAATACTCATGTTAGAATCCTTTAGGACTTGGAAGCTAGTTTGTATGCATTGTTCCTTAGTACAAGAAAGTATGATGGTCATATGGAAATCATCTTGTTTTATAACTACCTTATATTAGTTTCATTTAATGAAAAATCCTAACTCTTTTCCCCATAATCAAGTACTATTTTAGGTGATAAGGACTTCAATATACATTCAGGGAGCTAGCCCTTAAACCTAGAGGTTCACTTCCACTATAGGTACACCCACATACCTAGAAGTGTTCCCATGTTTCCCAAATATAGAAAAGGTTTGAACACCCTATTATAGGGTGAAATATTTGGTGACAATATTAACCCTACCAAATACATTAGGAACATTAGAAAGTTGTCTTGATTGATTCTTTTCCCAATAATCTATTTTACATAGTCATGTTCAATGCACATACACAAAAATAGGTTCTACAATCACTTTTTCATCAAAATGAGGAATTATCTTCTTTTTTAATTGAATATTTACCTCTTATAACATATAATTAATGATCTTACATGAAAACCAAAACGTTTTATATGCCCTACAACTATTCTAACTGCTTTTGGATCTTCCAGCGGTCATTAGAAGGCTATTTTGAACTTTGAAAACATACACCAAGTTGTTATTCCGTACATATATGATTTAAAACCTATCATATAGACACATGGGGTCTTTAAGAGGTCATATAAATCATTTGAAAATTTGAGTGTTCCTTCAAATCACTCCTACAATACCTAAACTAGACAAAACCATTCAAAAATCCAATTTTAGTGGGAGAAGCCAAATTTGAAATTTTGACAAGCTAGATCTAAAATTAAAAAATATTAATAAAATATAAGGATTTTATATGCACCCTAAGACCTCTTAAACCACAAAAAAACCAAAATTTTATAATAAAAACAAAATTTCAAGAAAATTAAACCTAGGAGTGATGTTCCTACATCATACTCCTAGGAGAAAGAGAAAAAGACTTGGGAACAATTATCCATGAGTTATTATAGATAACTCCCATGCTTTTTTATCTCATTCTCTATCATCAATGTAGCATATTCAACTAATTTGTATTTCTATTTGACCAAATACTTGAAATACTGCTTGTTTCTAGTTTGCTTGAACACTTGCTTATCTAAGATGCATTCCAATTCATCTTATTTGACTTGAGGAAACTATTTTACCCAATATGTACCTATTGTATCTAATCATTATACTATGTATTCACATTTTACTCCTTGTTTATAAGGGTAAAAATTAGAAACATTGAATATTGGTGATATGCCTACACCACTAAGCAATTCCAACTCATAACATTGTTAGAAAACTTCATAAACACCTTACAAAGACTAATTTTTTTCATATTAAGATTGTTGTACTCACCTCTAGTAAATATATCTTTCCTAAGATGATCCAAAACCAAATCTCTAATACAAAAACTCACCTCTCTTCTACTGACATCTGCTTACTTTTTGTACTTCTCCACACTAGCTTCGAGATGCTTCCTTACCTATTGATGAACCTCCTTAATGGCCACTACAAAATCTTCTCCTTTATCACTCCTCTTATCTATATGACTGATATTTCTAAGTTCAAAAACTCCTCTAAGTTGCATACCATACATCACTTGGAAAGGACTCATGCCAAATTTTCTATTGGAGGAGTCATTGTAAGCAAATTCTACCTGAGGCAATACAATATCCCACTACTTAGTATTATCCTTAGATAGACACCTCAATAGGTTCCCTAGACTCATATTAACCACCTTAGTTTTACCATCTATCTGAGGGTGGTAAGTTGAACTGAAACTCAAATTTATGCTTAGCTTTCTCCATAGTGTTCTCCAAAAGTGGCTTGGGAACTAAGTTTCTCTATCAAATACAATGTTTAGTGGAAGTCCATGAAGCCTTAATACCTCCTTAAAAAAAATTCCACATGGGTGGCATCATTGATGGTCCTACAAGGAAATAATTGTGTCATTTTAGAAAAACTATCCATAACTACATATATGGATTCAAAACCTCTTTGTGTTCTAGGTAGTCATGTTGACGCAGTGGATTGCATCTGGGGCAGGAGGCCGAACTCCTACCTTCCACATGTCAAAATGGAAACTCCCCTCTCACCTGTGGGACTAGTGAAGCTGGTGGGGAGAGTCTCTAGGTAAGGGCTAGCTCCCTTTGATGCATCTGAGTTGTTCCAATAATTGCTAATACAAGTTATATAGATATATAATGGGGGGGATGAAAAGGGAGAAGGATTACAAGAAAACAAAACTACTCTAAAAGAGGTGATGCACCAAAATGATTCAACCTACTCACACTCACACTTAAATCCAAACAAACACATACGTACACTTTAAACTGGTAGGAGGACCAAGTTATAGGGAACTTAATAGGGAGGCTTTAATGGAATACGCATGAAATAGAGATTCACCAAAGGTGCAGTAGAAAGGCACACTATATAGAAGCTTCTTCTATCTATGCACTTCCAAATACATCTCTCTTTGTCACCTGCAGAAATGGCACCTTATAGACACTAGATGTGTTGGTGTTGAACCTGTGGAAGCATTAAGAAGTAATGACTAAACACAAACTGACACTCAGGCACACATAGAGATATCTAACTAGAATAGAGGTAAAATGCATATATTGATTTCAGGTGAAAATTTGCCAAGGCTTCGCCTTACAAATGTGAAAGATCCTTTTTCAAATGACAAGTCTAAAATATATAGGGGAAGGAAGGAGGCCTTTTGGCACCTTTTTTACAAATGACCCATGTGTGCTCCAATCATCGGGAACAGCAAGACACTTAAACATCAATGAGAAATTATGGGCCGCGCCCTTTGTCTGCTTGTAAGACTGCTCCTTCAAGGCAATCATGTGGTTTGTCTACTCATTAATGCAAAATGAAGAAAATGGGTCCAGTTGCTATCCATTTGTGCCTCCTAATAATCAATTCATAGGCACTATATCACCTACTAGAGTAACTTTTTGAATCGGCACCTCCCTGCGCCACTTGGATTATCTGTCTGTTCCCACACTTGGCACTTTTCTCTCTTTGTTCTCTGGGCTCTTTGTCTTCTTCTTGTTTTGTCTTCTTCTAGATCCTTCATCCCTTGGGGTTATCTTCTAGCGGGTCACTGCATTCCCTAGGCTCATCTTTGGTTGGCACACAAGTATTTTAAAAACCAATGGCTATTTCATCATCTTAAATTTGATGGCTCCCAAGATGTCACCATCCTTGGCAAATTCCTTCAAGCCTTTTTTCTGGCTTTTTCTATGTTTTGGACCCTCCCAAAGGGGAAGTGTCTCTTCAGCTCTGAAGAAATACCCTTCATTTGGCTGGTTGAGGACCTCCCGCAAGGGCACCTACCCTTCGATGGCCTTTTGTTTCTCATCCCTTCCTGTGGGCTTTTTACTTTGGGCTTTTCCAACAAAAAAATTCCCGTAGACAAAAAGTCTATGAGAATTTGCCCCAGTTGCTTGCCATTCCTTTGGGTCCTTTGGCTGTAGCCTTCCCTGAATTCCTTCAGACTTTTTGTCTGAAGGAAATCCTTTGGACAAAAAGTCTGAAGGAATTCAGGACTTTGCCTTAAAATTTTTTGAAAGGTCTAAATTGCTTCTTTGTGGCCTCTTTAAAGCACTCCCTGCCCTCTGCAAGGGCTCATGAACCCAAAACTGCCCTCCATAAGGGCACTTACCTTTCAGCTTTAGGATGCTCCCTTGAACCAAGCCATTGAACCAAATATGGTTCAATGGTTTAATGATTTAACACTATGTGTTAAGCCTTTGAACCGTTCATGGTGAACCAAGTGATTGAACTCACCGATTGAACCAAGTGATTGAACCAAGTGTTGAACCAAGTGATTGAACTCACCGATTGGACCAAGCATTGAACCAAGTATTGAACCTACCGATTAAACCAAAGTGATTGAACTCACTGATTGAACCAAGTGATTGAACTCGTCAATTGAACCAAGTGATTAAACCGAAGGCGTTGAATTGGTTCAATGGTTTAAAGGTGTTAACTCTTGGAAAGATTATGTCATTGAACCACTCTTCTAACCTTAAGGAAAAGTGTCTTCTAAACCATTTTAGCTCTCTTCCCTTATGAATTTATTTAGACAAGAGTTTGAAAAAGCTTTGTAAAACCTTGCACCCTCTGAACTGGTTCTTTATCTGTCAAAATTTTACACCTATAGAGTTCATAGAAAAACCCACTACTGAGTTCGTAGAAACCCAAGCTCTGCAGACTCCATAGAAATTCCATCCCTACAGAATCTGTAGAAATTCCAACCCTGTAGAGTTCATAGAAATAGTCCTATAGAGTTCATAGAAATAGACCTACAGAGTCCGTAGAAATAGACCTGCAGAGTCCGTAGAAACCCAAGCTCTGTAGAGTTCATAGAAATAGACTTGTAGAGTCTGTAGAAATAGACTTGCAGAGTCCATATAAATTCTTAGACTTGTGTAAAATCAAAAATGAATTGGCCTAAAATAATAGAGGAAGAAGGGGACCAATTTTTGGCTTGTTACACCAAAAATGGTCAAAAAATTGGCAACTCCTAAGGGAAGCGTGCCTGTTATGCTTAGAATCTAGTTGCCTCAAAATCCATTGGGCACGAGGTCAGATTGTAACTTGAGGATCAGAAAAAGCTCTGATATATCTAGAACCAATCATAATGATTTACCTCAGAAGGAAATGAAAACACACACAAAGCTAAGAAAACTACTAACATGTGTAGAAAGCACTTAGGGAAAACAAGAGAAAAACAAGGGAAATATATACATGATGGAGAAGCGGCTCAGTGGTAATGCTTAAGATGTATCCCATTAATTGGGATATACAATTTTTCACCATCTAACTTGGAGAGTTAGAATGCATTATGTTTCTTGCACTGAGTGATTACGTACGGGCCACTTCATAGGGCGTCGAACTTAGCATGCTTTCTAGGCTTAGTTCGGTCTTCATCCCATTTTAAGACAATGTCTCCTTTAGAGAAACCTTTTCATGAAGATTTCTTATCAAAGTGTCTCTTCACCTATTGTTGGTAGCTGGTCATGGAAGCCATAGCCCAGTCCCTTGCTTCTTGGAGTTCCATTAGCTTACATAGCCTAACATCCATGCTATTTCCTTCTTCTAATTATAGTTGGCAAGCGAGATCCAAGGCTGGAAACTCGAGTGAAATAGGGAGCCTAGCTTCCCTTCCATAGATGAGCGTGTATGGCGAGTTGCCAATTGCCCTCTTCGAGGTGACTCTATCCACCCATAGGGCTATTTTCAACTTGGCATGCTAAGTCCTCTAATTTTCCTCCATGGTCTACTTGATGATCCTGATCAGGTTCTTATTTGTAGACTCAACCAGTCCATTCCCCTGTGAGTAGTAATTAGATGAAGTGCTGAGATATATACCATATCTTAGTGCCCATTCACTTGTTTTGGTTCCCAAAAAACTAACACATTATTTGAGATTATGGTTGTTGGAACCCCAAACCTTGCCACCAGGTCCTCATAAAAATCTAGGACCGCACTTTCATTGGCCTCCTTCAGAGCAACAACCTCTACCCATCTTGTGAAATAATTCATGGCAGTCAGGACCCACTTATGTCCAGCACTGGAGGGAGGATTGATCATCCCTATGAAGTCTAGGCCCCATTGCATGAATGGCTGCTCCACCTGAATAGGCTGTAAAGGCATGGCAGCCAACCATTGCTTCCCATTAAAAAGTGCACACTTTTGGCACTTTCGTACCCAAGCATGGGTGTCCCTGAAAAGAGTAGGCCAAAAATAGCCAGCTCTCATTATTCTTGCTACAGTAGCCCTAAGAGCAAAATGACCACCAGCTAGCCCATCATGGAGCTCAAATAGCACCCTGTTAGCCTGACTTGAGTCCAAGCATCTTAAAAATAATCTTGAGAGATCCTTTCTGAACAGTACTCCATCAATCAGGGCATAAAGGAGACACTAGAGTCTGAAATACCTCCTCTTGGTCCTATCAAGTGAGTGTGGGTACTCACTAGTGAGAAGGAAATGCCTCATGTCTGATGTCCAATCTTTCATGACAGCTAGTTCTTCTACTATAGCTACATCATGGATAGCAAATTGTCCTCCTTTTGTTGTTTTAAGTTTGTAGTGAGGTGTTCACACAGGCCTCTCCCTCTTACCAGTTTGGTGATCTTGATATCTACATCATATTCCATCACCTTAGTGATCCACCCTACTCTCTTCTCATTTAGGTCTCAGTTGATCAAGAAATATTTGATGCTAGGGTGTGGAACCATGAGGTGGATTCTGCTATTGGACAGCATGTGTCTGAATTTCTTCAGACTCTGTATGACCGCCAAGACTTAATTTTCCACATATGTGTATCTGACTTCAAAACCTTCTAGGCCTTGGCTAAAAAATGCAATTGGCTACTCAAGGTTATCATCACTTGCTTGGGTAAGCATGGTGGAGATTAACTCTTCATTGCTGAAGGTGTAGAGGTTGAAATCTTTGGTGAAGTCAGGGCTAATCAAAGTAAGAGCCCAGGCTATGGCCTACTTGATTTCTTCAAAACTATATTTTCTCTGTGCTATCCATATGAACTCCTCACCCTTCCTTAGCATAGAGGTCAATGGGTTGACCATCTCTACAAAATTTGGGATAAATCTCCGTATGAAATTTATCTTACCAAAGAAGCTTTGCAGGCCTTTCTTGTGCTTGGGTAACGATAGCTCCAGGATGGAGCGAACTCTTTCTAGATCAATAGCCAAACCCTCTGAGGAAATAATGTGATGAAGGAGCTTCCCCTCATGGACAGCAAACATGCATTTCTTAGGATTGAGAGAGATACCAAACTCCCTACGCCTCTCAAATATTTTCCTTAGATGTCTCATGTGTTGGCTCGCTTCCTTGGAGAAAACTGTCACATCATCAAGATATACCAGTACAGTCTTATTCATCAGGCCTTAAAAGGCCATGTCCATAGCTTGTTGGAAAGTGGCACCAGTGTTAGATAGTCTAAAAGTCATTTTCCTATAAAAAAACATTCCCCACTTGGTTGTGAAGGCTATCTTGTGCTGGTCACAGTCCTGCACCAAGATCTGGTTGTATCCTGAATACCCATCCAAGAGGGAGAAATGCTCGTTGCCTATCACCATTTGAAGGATCTACTCCATGCTTGGGAGAGGATAATGGTCTTTCAAAGAGACTCTATTGAGGTCTTTGAAATCGATGCATAGTCTAATCTCCCCATTCTTTTTCCAGATAGGAACAAGATTAGCCAGCCAAGAAGAGTATTTGATTGGAAATATTATCCTAGACTCAATTAATTTGGTGAGCTCCTTGCACATGAGAGGCTCAATCATTGGGTTGATAGGCCTCTGCTTCTGCTTAATTGGTTTGGCACCTTCTTCTATATCAATGGTATGTTGGGCCAAACTTGGGTCAAAACCCTTCAAATCACTATACTCCTAAGTGAAGATATCGGCAAATTCTTGGCACAACAAGATGAAGGCCTACCTTTCCTAGTCTATGCACACTTTTCCAAGTGAAAGTAGCTTGTCCTTGAATATTTCCACCTTCTCATGGTGCTCCTCCTTTGTTGTAATGCATTCCTTGTCACTTCTTAATTGGTCATCTCCATTGAAGATACTCTCTAGAGTAACCAAACCTTTGGGGAGCTTATTGTTCTTCAGCTAAATAATTTGGCTGCCATATTGTTGTTGTAGCTTTGCCTAGTTTTTTGCAGTGAATTCCACTTCTTCTTGTAGGAAGAGTGTTATTTGTTGATCATTGTTGAAAACTTTCTAGTTGGTGATGTTATCAAGTATAGAGGGCCAGATCACTACTTTCAAGTGACGTGAGCTATGGTCTCAGCCTATTTCCTTAGCAATATCCAAATGGGCACCAACTGCTGCTAGCTTATCTGCTTGTTTGTTTGTTCTCTAGGGATGGAGGTAATATTGAAAGCACAATTTTTTTTGACTAAGTCCCATACCCTATGTTTGTAAGACTTTAGTAAATAATTCTTTGTCAAATTCTGGCCTCTTACCTAGTTGACAATTAGCTCACTGTCACCAAACACTTGTAGCTCTTTGATTCCCCTTTTCCTTGCCCACTCCAAACCATGGATGAGGGATTCATATTCTACAACATTGCATGTGTAGGAAAATTAGAAATAGAAAGCTGAAAAATACCTCTCTTTTGAAGGAGAGACCAACACCGCTCCACCACCAGCTCCCAACTTACTCCTTGAACCATCAAAGAATAGCTGCCATAGCCCTGAACCTTCCTAGTTGACTTTCATTAGATTTGGTAAAAAAGTACCCTCTTCATGCATGTAAAAAATTCCAAGGCCCACCTCCTTTATGAACTTGTAAGGATCATGCTTGAAGTTGTCACTTCCCCATTCATTTAAGAGTAGGTATGCAACTCCTTCAAGGGCAGAGGATGGAGATTGGTCTATTTGGAACTCTTCCTAGTCAATGATGGCATAGCTGACATTTTTTGCCTTTAGCGAGTAAGGTTCCAGATGATCTCTATGGAGTGGTTTGGATTTAATCTTGACTTTAGTCCCATACTTGGTTCTAAAAACTAGATAAGACCAATTTGCTGCTAAGTAACCACTTATCTTGGATGTAAAGTCCTTGGATAAGTAGATGACAAAGTAGGGAAGGACATCTGCCACTACCACATCATGAAGAACTAAGAAAGTTAGGCAAGCATGCAGCATCAAGCTCAATCCTCTTACCACCCCAATTGTCTTTGCTAGGGTTCCATCCAACTGTAGGACTCCCTTGGTCATTTCTTCATATTTCAAGCCCAGCTTGTCGGCTATACATTTGGGCATCACCAAGGTGTTTGCCCTACTATCAACGATGCAATTATGTAACAATAAATCTCCTATGACCAAGGACACATAAAAAGGAGGAATATTCTCTTCCTTTTAGGTCTGACCTAAGGTGGAAGGCTATCCATTCATCATCAAAACATTGTCAGCTTTTGCTGGGACAGCTCATTCATCTAGCTAATGCAATTCCTTTTGTAGCATGTCTTTCTACCCTGGTATTGACAGTGAATCCCATAAGGAGATGTTCATGTGTAGCTTCTTCATCTGGTCAACCAAGTTGACTTGAGGGTTGCCTTCCTTCAAAATTTCTTTGGAATTATGTAGAGCCTGAGGGACAAGCTGAAGAGCTGGAGGAACAACTGACAGTCTGAAACTTGGGACCTTTTGATTTGAATGTGATGAAGAAGGCATTGCTAATGCTTGGGTAGTAGCCTAAGTTTCTTCCATTTCCCTTCTTTTGAATCTTGTGTTGGCTGCAGCACAGTCAACCTGATTGTCTGTAGCACCCAAATAATTGACTGAATAAAATTCTCTTTCTAGATGATTCATGAGGGTAGAATCAAGTTGGGCCTGACTACTACTCATGTTGGATTGCATTGGAGTCTCAAAGACTTGGGAATGGGTAGCTGCCTAATTTTATTGCACATTTGGGTAATAACCCATCATCTCATTTGTATAAATAGCTTGCTCCTAACCATATCCCATAGTTGAACAACTTGGCTACTCCTGCACCAAATTGTTTTGAATGGGCACCATGACCTTAGATGATGAAGGGGTGCTTAGGTTATAACCTTGAAAGGGTCTGGTCTAAGTAAGCTGACCCTATCCTTGATTGTAATTTTGGAAAGGGGGTCTAGGACCTTGACATACTACTGGTATCCTTGGTTTGGTTGGTTGCTTTGAGCTTGCTGCCTTTTAAGAGCCACAAGTTCATTTGACATACTTTGCAACAGAATCTTAACTTCATGAAGCTCATTGGATGGAGTAGTGGTTGGTTTCTCTATGCTAGGCAAAGGAGCTAATGTGGGAGCAGTGGTTTGAATTGGAAGTAGCATCTCAGGGAAAAGTGGCATACGGGGTCTAGGAGCTATCTTCCCAGCCTGCACTAAGCAATTTTCAGCTGTTATGGCTATGTCATAGGCAACAAGAAACATATGTCCTCCCATGGATTGTATCATAATAGTAATATCACTATTCAATGCTCTTAATTAATACAAGAAAGCATAGCTAGGAGTAGGTTTTGCCAGAATGGGGATTCTATCCCATGTCTTCTGAAACTAAGCATTGAAATCCTGCATATATTTATGTGGGGCTCTTTTCATGGTAGTCAGCTGCTCAACAAGTGACAAGTCATCACTCTTTTCTCCAAAATGGTCTATCAAGTGACTACCCAATTCATTCCAAGAATTTATTGAATTTATAGTCAAAGTCCCATACCAGTCAAAAGCTTTGCCCTTGAGAGACAATACCAGTAGTCTGATTGCAATATTTTCCTCAGTGACATTGTGAATATTGCAGAGGTTGGCAATATTTCTTATGTGCTTGATGACTATAATGGGCCCCTCTCCATCAATGGAAGGCACACTTTTGAGGGTTGCTCCTAGAATTGGGTCATAATGTTGGAGATTCAAGGGGCTCTGACCACAAAAAGTCACAAAGGGTAATGCCATAGCTGGGATGGGATGTAACTGTGGCCCTGCTACGTATATGTTCCTTACAATAGGTCTGGGAAGGTGGTTCACTAAATAAGGATGGGTCCTCTCAAACCTCAGTATTTTTTCTAAGTTCAAAGGCAACTCAATGAAGTCAAAATGAACACCCTTAGAAGCAGACCGTGTGGTGACTTTAGGCATAGGAAGTCAGACTGGTCTTTGATTAAAAAATGAAGTTCTTACCAATGGAGTCACTAGATGTTGAAAATAGTTGATTTGCTATAACAAGACTAGCATCAATCCTAAAACTTTACTGAGTGTAAAAATTGAGTCCCACTAGGCGTGTTAAAAAATTTTGACGTAGTGGATTGCACTCAGGGCTGGAGGCCAAATTCCTGCCTTCCACACATTAAAATGGAAACTCCCCTCTCACTTGTGGGACTGGCAAAGCTAGAGGGGAGAGTTTCTAGGTAAGGGCTAGCTCCCTTTGATGCATCTGAGTTGCTCTAATAAGTTCTAATATAGGATATATAGATATATAATGGGGGGTGAAAAGGGAGAAGGATTATAGGAAAACAAAACTACTCTAAAAGAGGTGATGCACCAAAATGATTTGACCTATTCACACTCACCACACTTGAAGCCAGACAAACACATACATACACTTCAAATTGGTAAGAGGACTAGGTTATAGGGAACTTAACAAGGAGGCTTTAATGGAACACGCATGAAATAGAGACTCACCAAAGGTACAGTAGAAAGGCACACTGTATAGTAGCTTCTTCTATCTTTACACTTCCAAATACAACTCTCTTTGTCACCTACAGAAATGGCACCTTATAGACACTAGATGTGTTGGTGTTGAACCTATGGAAGCATTAAGAAGCAATGACTAAACACAAACTGACACTCAGGCACACATAGAGATATCTAACCATAATAGAGGTAAAATGCGTTTATTGATTTTAGGTGAAATTTTGCCAGGGCTTCACCTTATAAATGTGAAAGATCCTTTTTCAAATGACAAGTCTAAAATATATAGGGGAAGGAAGGAAGAATTTTAGCACCCTTTTTACAAATGACCCATGTGCGCTTTGATCATTGGGAAGAGCAAGCTGCTTAAACATCAATGAGAAATTATGGGCCGTGCCCTTTGTCTGCTTACAAGACCACTCCTTCAAGGCAATCATGCAGTTTGTCTGATCATTAATGTAAAATGAAGAAAATGGGTCCAATCGCTAGCCATTTTTGCCTCCTAATAATCAATTCATAGACACTATATTAGCTACCAAAGTAACTTCTTGAATCAACACCTCCCTTCACCACTTGGATTATCTACCTGTTCCCACACTTGGCACTTTTCTCTCTTTGTTCTCTAGGCTCTTTGTCTTCTTCCTATTTTGTCTTATTCTGGATCCTTCAACCCTTGGGGTTATCTTTTGGTGGGTCACTATGTTCCTTGGGCTCATCTCTAGTTGGTGCACAAGTATTTTAAAAACCAACGGCTATTTCGTCATCTTAAATTTGACGGCTCCCAAGATGTCATTGTCCTTGGCAAATTCCTTTGGGCCTTTTCTATGGCTTTTTTTGTGTTTTAAACCCTCCCAAATGGGAAGTGTCTCTTCAACTCTAAAGAAATACCCTTCATTTGGTCAGTCAAGGGCCTGCCATAAGTGCACCTCCCCTTCAACGGCCTTTTGTTTCCTCAGCGCTTGCTATGACCTTTTTGCTTCAAGCTTTTTCGTGGACAATTTTTTCGTAGACAAAAAGTCTGCAAGAATTTTCCCTGGTTACTCACCATTCCTTTGGGTCCTTTGGCTGAAGCCTTCCCTAAATTCCTTCAAACTTTTTGTCTAATGGAAATCCTTCAGACAAAAAGTCTGAAGGGAATCCTTCAGACAAAAAGTCCAAAGGAATTTGGGACTTTGCCTTAACAAAATTTTGAAAGGTCTAAATTGCTTCTTTGTGGCCTCTTTGAAGTGCTCCCTACCCTCTAAAAGGGCTCTTGCCTTTCAGCTTTAGGACACTCCCTTGAACCAAGCCATTGAATTGACTGATTGAACCAAAAATGGTTCAATGGTTCAACACTGCACGACAAGCCTTTAAACCTTCCGCAGTGAACCAAGTGATTGAACTCACTTATTGAACCAAGCAATTGAACCAAGTGTTGAACCCGCCAATTGAACCAAGCAATTGAACTCGCCAATAGAACCAAGTGTTGAACCCACTGATTGAACCAAAGTGATTGAACTCACGGATTGAACCAAGCGATTGAACTCACCGATTAAACCAAGCGAGTGAATGAAAGGTGTTAAATCGGTTCAATGGTTCAAAGGTGCTAACTCTTGGAAAGATTATGTCATTGAACCACTCTTCCAACCTTAAGGAAAAGTGTCTTCTGAACCATTTTAGCTCTCTTCCCTTATGAATTTATTTAGATAAGAGTCTGAAGAAGCTTTGTAAAACCTTGCACCCTCTGAACTGGTTCTTCATCTGTCAAAATTTTACACCTGTAGAGTTCATATAAAAACCCACTGCTAAGTTCATAGAAACCCAAGCTCTGTAGCGTCCATATAAATTCCATCCCTGTAGAGTCCATAGAAATTCCAACCCTACAGAGTCCATAGAAATAGTCATGTAGAGTCCGTAGAAATAGACCTGTAGAGACCATAGAAATTCTTGGACTTGTGTAAAATCAAAAATGAATTGGCTTGAAATAGCAGAGGAAGAAGGGAACCGATTTTTGGCCTGTTACACCAAAAATGGTCAACAAGTCCCATAATAAATTCCATGATTATGAATTCCTAAGGTCTATTTGGGGCTAGTAGAGGTTAATATAAACCTGAATTAGTGTTCTTCCTTTTGGCCATTTGAAAAATTTTACACCTCTCAACATAACTTCTCACTTTTGCTTGCATCTTAGGCCACAAATATTGTCTAGTGAGTTGTTCCAAAGTCTTATCAAGCCCAAAGTGTCCTACCATACTCCCATTATGCTTTATTAAATCAAATTATCTCTTATTTAGCTTCTTGGGACACATAGCTACATACCTTTGTATAGCAATCCATCTTGTATGACATAGTCCAATCATGGCTCTTTGTTAAGTGTATCTAGATTCTTGCAAGAATTGTATTCTTCTTTCAAGTCTTCATCATCTTCATACATCTACTTAAGTGACTCAATACCAACACTCTCAAGTTATATCTCATGAACTAACAAGACTCTTCTACTTAATGCATCTACTACCTTTTTGCTTTATCCCTACTTATGTTTGATGGTGAAGGTAAAATTTTACATATACTCCACCTATTTCATGTGTCTCTAATTTAGCTTAGCCTAATTAGTGATGAATTGAAGTGCATGATTATCTGTATAGATGATAAACTCATTTGGCATAAGTAATGCCTCTACTTTTTTAAATCTTTCACCATTGCATAGAATTCCATGTCATAGGATGAGTTCTTTTTCTTAGTATCATTGAGATTTTCAATAAAATAGGCTATTGGCCTCCTCTCTTAGCTTAAAAAACCCCCTTTTGCCACTCCACTTGCATCACACTCTATCTAAAACATTTTATTCAAGTCTGGTAGTGCTAGGATAGGTTGCTCTGTTATTCTTTACTTCAAATATTAGAAACTCCTTTCAACTTTCTCACTCACAAACTTTTTCTTATCTCCCTTAATGGTGTCTATTATTGGATCACATATTCCACTAAAATTTATAATAAATTTCTTGTATAAATTTACAAGTCCATAGAAACTCCTTACCTATCCATCTATTCTAGGTGTTGGCCACTCCATGATTGCCTTCACTTTGTCCTTGTCCATCTTTAGTATGCCTTGAGAGATGACAAATCCTAGGTAAAGTAGTTATAATTTCATAAACTTAGACTTTTTGAGGTTGATTAGCAACCTTTCATCTTGCAATCTTATCATGACTAGATGAAAATGGTGAAGATGTTCCTCCTTACTAAGGTTGTATATAAGTATATCATCTAGGTAAACCACTACAAACTTACTTATAATAGGTTTGAGTTATTCATTCATAAGCCTCATGAAATTCATTGGTGCATTGGTCAAACCAAATGACATAACAAGCCATTTATATAATGCTTCATTAGTTTTGAAAGCAGTTTTCCATTCATCCCCTTGTTTGATCCTAATATGATAGTACCTACTCTTGAGATCAATTTTAGAAACATGTAATAATACACTCAAGCAATCCATCAAATCATTCATCCTGGGAAGAGGAAACCTATATCTAATGGTGATCTTATTGATATCCCTAGATTCTATACACATTCTCCACTCACCTTCCTTCTTAGGCACCAACACTATAGGTACTACACAAGGACTAATAATTTATTTGATCAGTCCTTTGTCTAAGATATATTGCACATGTCTCTTGATTTTTTCATTCTCTGTAAGATTCATCTTGTAGGTTGCCTTGTTAGTCAAACTTGATCCTAGAATAAAGTCTATGCGGTGAGTAATGTTCCTCATAAGTGTCAATGTACTTATCAGCTCATCAACTAAAATTTATGCATACTCTTCCAACATGTCTTGGATCTATTGATTCAACTCAATCAACCAATGAAAATCCTAACTCTTCTTCATTCATGGCATTTAAAAACTCTTTACCACTTACAAACATCACATTTGACCCAACTTGTTGGTCATTGTCTCCATCCTTCATAGGTAGCAAGGTGTGACTAACTCCATCCTTAACCAAGGTGTATACATTCATCCTAATATCATGATTTGTTTTTCTATCATATTTCCAAGGCCTCCCAACAATAACATGATAAACATCCATGGGGATCATGTCACAAAGGACCCTAGCCTTTTACCTTCCAACTTGAAATTCCACCCAGCTTTGTTTACTTACCAAAACTTGTTGTCCTGTATTCAACCATGAGACTTTGTATTATATGGGTGAGGCAAATGTTTCAATCCAAGTTTATTGAACCTTTCAATAAAAACTAGATTATTTATACTTCTTGAATCTATGACCATTTGGCAACATTTACCGTAGCACTTGCAAGAAGTTTTGAAAAGGGTTTTCCTTTGTGGTGGATCCTTCTCCTTGGGTGTCTTGATCATCACTCTCCTTATTAGTAATGATTCTCCTACCTCAGGTTCCTCCATAAGTGATGGAGAATAAAAAATCTCTTCCTCAACTACTTGTGTAATCTAATTTCTTCCTTCAATTATTAGACTCCCTAATGGATGATCCTCTACACATTCTTATAACCTATGTCTATAAAACTTGTTACATTTGACACATACCTATAAAACCACTTAATCCTCTTCCTATTGATGTATAACCACCCCTAAAATAAGGTCTTCTACCTCTAAATTCTCATCTTAAGCTATATTAGTGTTCATGTGAAGTACTAGCCTCCCCTTGGATTCTTTACTAATAACCTCTACCTCCTTTCTAACCTCTAGCCCCAAAACTTTTGCCTCTACCTCTATTTTATTTCTTTTGTTTCCTATTGAGCTTGTCATCTGCTTTCAAGACCAACTAGTAACATTCTTCCAATGTTTTTAGACTAGCAAGGCTCAACTCATCCTTCAAGTTGTATCTCAAACCATTAAGATACCTAGGCACCTTATCATTTCCATATTTCATGTGGCTTGATCTAATGCTCAACTTGTAGAACTCTTCAGTATATTCTCTTGACCCCATCTCTTTTTATTTCAAGTTCTGAAGCTTCCTATACAAGTTGGTGATGTACTCACTAGGAAATAAATTATTTTTCAATTTGGTAATAATTCTATCCTAAGACTTGATCTTGGATTTTTCTTTTTTTCCTTTCCTCATCCTATATGTCATCCCACCATAGGGATGCATGACCCTTTATCTTGGTTCTAACAAACGTCACTTATTGCTCTTCTGGTACATCTTCACAATCAAATTACTTGTCCAACTCTCTTATCCAATCTAGAATTTCTTCTCCACTAAGGCTACATGAATAAACTATAAGATCTATTTTGGGCTTGTATCCTTTCCCTTTCACAACTTTCATCAATCTCTCAAACTTATGTTCTTCATTTTCTCTCTCTCCCTCATCTTCCAACTCTGGTGCCTATGGTTCTTCTTCCTCTTGGTCACTCAAATCACCTGTGACTACTCCTCTCCTTTGATTAACCTAAATTGCTATGAGTCTTACATAATTATTGACTCATAGGTTTCTTAACTCCTATAATATTTCATCTCCCATAAATATGGTTGTTGCCCTCTCACCTATTGCATTTCTCCTAGGTGACATCTTATCTCTTCTTAAACAATTTGTTAAACAAATCCTAGCTTATCTTCCCCTCAGAGAATATCACCTTATCCACTCACCTCCAGGTGTCTTATTTTGGCTCTGATACCAAAATGATGCATAGTATCAACTCCCAAAGGTTTTACCCTGCAACTTGTTTCTAGTTGTCACAACCTTACAAGCTTTTTATTAGCCTTATTTTCACTTTTCTTAATTGTACGAACTAGTTAGGATTGGTAACCATAATATATGGTAATTTTTTAGTACCCTCTATTCATTTATTTTCCTCCACAAAATTTAATGGTTTAAATACACTCATAAACCACTTTTCTATCACCTTTCAAGCCCTAATTAGGTCTCATAAGGCCTAATTACACCACAGTCCTAATTTTATGTACAAAAAGAGGTCATACGTATCTAAAACCACCAAAATCATTTAAAAATCACTAATCCCCAAAAAATCACAATTCTTTAGGATTTTTTACTAAATATAACTCTTACAATCCAATTTTGTATTTGAAAACCCTAATTTAGGGTTTACACAGGCTCTACAGACCCGAGAAGGAGAAATTTGATGTTCTATGTTCTAAAACAAATTTAAACACACTATGATGGTTGAATGACCTCTATAAAAACCTTACCTACCTTCTCAAATAAATTAATAACCCCCTTGACACTTTTGTTACTCACTTTTACAATGTTTTGAGTATGATTGTGTGTGATTACTATAAGCTACAAGTCTTTATTGACTCTCTCATAAAGAAATGTGAAAACAATCAAAATTAATTCATAAATAACATTCAAATAGTTTAGATTAACCTTACCAAATACATCAATAAAACTATAAATTTGTCTTGATTTATTCTTTTTCCAATACTTTGTCTTACACAATCATGGTTAATGCACATACATAAGAAATAGGGTCTACAATCACTTTTTCATAAAAATGAGGAATTTTATTTTTTTTTCTAGAAGATTGACCTATTTAAACATTGAATAAATGATCTTACATGAAAACCAAAATGTTTTGTATGTCCTATAACTTCTTTAACTACTTTTGGACCTTCCAACGGTCACTAAAAGGCTAATTTAAAATTTGAAAGCATATACCAAGTTGATATTCTATACATATATGATTTAATACCCATGATATAGACACATGGTGTCTTTAAGAGGTCATATCAACCATTTGACACATTGAGAGTTCCTTTAAATCACTCCTACAACACTGGGTTTAACATCCTTAAGAAATTCATTTGGTCTGATAAGACCCAAATGTGTCTCCAAAAAGATTCAACCTCCTTCAATATTTACATAATGACTACACAAACATCAAATATATATAAATCAAGCTTAAATTAGGCCTTCATTTTACTCAGTCTATGACATGTCAATAATCAATCTACATATGTTTACTTAAATAAAGGACCTATCAAAGGTAAATAATTAAATATCAAGTGAGTGAATTTGCCAAGAAGATACCTTAGATTTGCATAAGACTTAGAAAAGTTTCACTAGATCCTTGTCTAAATAAGAATATTCTCATTGGTCTTATAAAGACCAACAGAAATAGTAAATCAAAATATATGAAACAATAAGGGGATAGACCTATAGTAAAGGGATAAGTTACAGACAATGTTCTGGGTTAGACTTAATTAAAATATCTAAAAAGGCTTAATCAATTGGTAATAGTCATTGATAAGTTTGATTATATACCCATAATTAAAGGATTATGAGTCAAACCAAATACTTCAATCACAAAGTGAATAAAATAATAAGCTGAGTTAGAATTGGTCATTGGAAAGATGTATGTGTTAAGAATGGATCTTGGGAAAATTATATCAAATTAGAGTTAGAATTGATCTTGAGTTGTGCATGCAAATTGTGGATTGTCATAAAGAAACAAAATACCAAAATGAAGCCCTCATAGTTGGTCTTAAAATTGTAATACAATGGGATATCTAAAATCTTCTTGTCTTTGGTGATTCAAAATTCATCATAAATCAAGTCACCAATGAATTACAATCACATGATGACTAATTAATCCCATAAAAGAGGATGGTGGATAACATTAAGTTGTGTTTTAAATATATACAATTTGAACAAGTGATAAGGGTTAATGATAGAGCAGTTGATGCCATGACAATTATTGTTTCATTACTTGACCTCAAAACTAACCACAACAAATTCCTTTAAGTATTTAATGATACCAGCATATGATACACCAAATTCTGAGATGGTTTATGAGGTGTTTGGTCCCACTTCTCCTTGGAATATCAATATTTATGAATATCTCTATAATAATACCCTTCCATCCAACTTAATCCATAACCATCATAAATCCTTTATCCAACAAACATACTATTATACTATCCTTGGTCAAACTTTATATCAAAAAGGTTATGATAAACCCTATTATGGTGTTTAAATTTTGAAGAGTCCACCTTATCTATTAGAGAATTTCATGAGGGAATTTTTGGTTCTCATCTATTAGAGAATTTCATGAGGGAATTTTTGGTTCTCATTTAGTGGTATAGTCCTCACTAAAAATTTATTGTGTGTGGGTTATTATTGGCCTACAATGGAATCTAGTTCTTGAGCTTATCTTAATAAATGTGTGTCTTGCCAAAAAATGGTGATATTATACATAGTCCTTCACAATATTTGAAACCCATTACAACACCTTAGCAATTCTCCATATGGGGGTTAGACCTCATTGGAAAAATTAATCCAAATTATTTAGATAGCTATAAGCTTATTATTGCCACCACAGTATACTTTACCAAGTGGGTAGAAGTTATGCACATAACATATGTCATTGGTAAATAGATTTCCAATTTTATCTTAAACCATATTGTCTACCAGTTTGGAATTCCATCCACTATCATATCTAATAATGTAAAATCATTCAATAATAAACAAGTCAAGTCCATTTGCAATACCTACCATATAAAACACAATTGGTGCACACCATATTAACTGCAAGGTAATGACCAAGAAGAGGTAACGAATAAAAGCATCCTTAAAATTATTAAATTAATTGTCAACTCAATTGGTCATGACTAGCATATGTATATTTATCATGTCCTTTGGGCATACCACACTAGCATCTGCACGCCCATAGCGGAATACCATACTCACTTATTAATGGCAATAAATCCATATTAGTTATTAAAGTCAAGATTCCATTTTTACGCATATATTTACAAAATATTATTGATGATGAGTCTTACCACATTTAATTCCTTAGAAAAGTCAAACTTCTAGATGAGAAATGTCTAAATGCCTTAAACCACCTGCAAGTCTACCAAAACCACCTTCATCGTAGCTATAATAAATGGATTAAATCCAAGGAATTTGAAATTTGAGATCTTATTCTCAAATAAAACCAATGGAATACCAATTCATAATGGGAGAGGAAAGAAAAAATCAAATTAAATTGGTTTGGCCCATATGTAATCATTTTCAAGTATGGATCTCGAGCTTATAAGTTGGTTGTTGAAGATAGAAATGAGCTTGATGAGCCTATGAACATCATACACCTTAAAATATTATATTCCTAAATCATTATAATGTTACTGTATATACCTTAAGTGTCAAAAAAAATTAAAAAAATAAAGAAAAAGAGAGAAAAATAGTACGCCCAAATGTGAAAACCAATTTGCCAACACTTTGGGCAAGTACCATGGTGAAAATAAGCTTTTGGCAACATTTGTAATCCATTTTATATTTACACCCTAGTTAATTGGAGGCATCCCATCACGATTTTTCACTTGTGTATTCCCATTTAGTCACTTACCTCACCATCCACCCATGACATACTAGCTTAAGATTTGATCATTGTACTTACATAAGCATGTCCTTACTCATGTTTAGAGGAACGTCTTATATGTGACCATGGTTATCAGTCCCATATACATATATAAACACACTTTATCTAAAGCATCCAAACACATGAAACACTTCACCTATATATATATATATATATATATATATATATACATACACACACACACATACATATATATATATACATATATACATATATATATACACACATATATATACATATACATATATATATATATATACACACACATATATATACATACACACACACACACACACACACACACACACACACACACACACACACACACACACACACACACACACACACATATATATATATATATTGTGTGTATATATATATATATATGTATGTATATATGTATATATATGTATATACATACATATATGTGTGTGTGTGTGTGTGTGTACACACACACACACACACACACACACACACACACACACACACACACACATATATATATATATGTATGTATGTATGTATGTATGTATGTATCAATGTTGAATGTGTCATGGCACATCATATACAATGATACATCTCAAAAATATGTATACATTGATACATCATCTTATGTCTCTCCTTGACCCTCAGATGGGGCATATGTGGTTGTACTCAGATCATATCATCATGGTGTACTCTTAGGAGGACCCATGACACATTATGATGCCTATCCTACAGATTTATTAGAATCCATTGGCTACATTGATCTCCCTAATGTAGATCTCCTAGCTGAGTACTCTATAAAAAAAGGTTCTCATTGTGCACATGGAACTACCTCCTCATATAAAATCCTATAATATTTATCCCAATACATAATTCTCATAACCTTATCCAAGGTTGTCAACTATCCTAGTCCTATCAAAATCTGTCTAGCCTTAGCCAAATCAATACGTGTAGTGTATTTCTCATGTATCTCTGAATCAAACATGTGTCATCAAGAGTGTACAGGGTTGCATCCTATTTATATATTCTTGTTAATAGACTATAACCCTATACTTGTAGCCTATCCACCTCCACCTAGAGTTTATCGACCTCTCCCTAAAGTTGTATGATCTCGTTTGATCTCAACCCCAATTAATTATCCCTATTGTCTTTATCTACCTATAATCCTATAATCTCAATATCATGAGCTTGAATATCCTCATAAAGTCTATCAATAAGTATTTGGTCCACTAATGACCTCACTAGACTTAATGGCCTTACTCCATCTCCTCCTTTTGTTTACATCTCTATCATAGGTCTCATCTTTATATCACCTCATCTCCCTCCCCATCACTATAAATAACCATTACAAAAGTCTCCCCTCATATTGGATCCTCTGTTATGGGTCTTATCATTATGTCCTCTTCCCCATCCCCTTCAATCACCTCTCTAATCTTAAATCCTCTAACTATGTATGATCCCTCTTAGGTCTCCTTTTTCCATCACCTACATGGCGCACATCTCATCTCTACCTATCTATTCTTTTTATTGTCACGACTCTTCTAATCCTAGCATCCAGTCACCTCACCAAACTCACCACCAATATTTGTCTCCACATCATTGAAGTAACATATGGTGTTATCAATCTCATAAGGCATTGTCTAATCTACCAATCATCATTACCACCCACCATCCCTTCATAAACCACATCCCTCCTCTATATAAATGTCACTATTTAAAAATGTGTCTAGTTTTGCTCTATAACCTTAGGCTCAATTCATGCACCCCACTAATATCTATCTCTCACAGACCTTGTAAACACATGTGGTCTTACTAGTATATACTGGATAATAATAAACTACCCTAAAACCCTATGTGGCATGCATCACTCAATCACATACTCATGAATACCCATGATATAACATTGTATCATCTATTCCATGTAAGGTCCATCTTGTTCCCACTAAAAATCAATCTCCATATAATGTCTCCACATGATATGCTCATCTCTAAGGTCATCTATTGCTCTCTTATATTAGTCTAAATCTTCCAAATATGGTCTCTATACATCTATGATCACATGCCATCCATATGCGATCAGCTCCTCCTATGATATCACACTCTTATGACCTATGGGATTCTCCACCACAATATTCTTCTATGCCCATAACTGCAGTAATGTCAAAGATCCAATCTCTCTCCCATAGGCATCTAATGCATGGTAAAAATCTATATACAAAGGTGCTAACACACAGGTACCCCATGTAAATCTATAACCCATCTCCATCATGTCATTAATCACATATAAAATTACAATAGGGAATTATCTCCCATTCTTGTCAGGTATCACAATGTCACTAATAATAGCCATGAGTATCATAATCAATGCATCTATCTCGAGATCAATACAAGTGTTTATATCAACCCCTATTCTAATAACTAGGATTAGCTTCTCTCCAAATATCTTATATAATATAATTGCATGTGGTCTTTGAACCCAATAAACCTATCTCCTCCATATCAGAATCCTCAGTATCTTCCATATGTTTTCTAGTGTAATATTCATCTCACCCATCAATAGGTGAAATGTATCAGTCTCATTATGCCATCTCTCTGCCAAAGCTATCAATAGTTCCATTTCTACCCTAATATATGGCATCTTGGCAATATATGATAATCATGTCACCTCTAGTACCTTAAACTCATACTCTTTGAATCTTATAATCCATTTTCGTGCCCTCAATCTATACTCTTATGTGGCTAAAATAGGTAATACCTCCTTCAAAAAAATTTATTAGCATCATGTTAGTCATAAAATCAGATACCTTATAAAATCCCTCATAAATCACTCATCCTACCTCACAAATCATGTCATTTTATCCTAGATACTATTTACATTCATCTCATATCTAATTATCTCTCTCTCTCAACAATTTTATTATTCATCTACATGATTTCAATATGGAAAACAATGAATTTGCTACCCTAATAAATGAATTCACTTATACATGAAAGGAATTTATTGTTAATAATTTTGTTGAGCCATTAAATGAGTTCACCACTATAATGAATGAATTTTTTATTGTAATGAACAAATTCTCCACTATAATTAATGAATTATATTCTCACCCTTTTTTCACCTAACCCTAATGATTTTGGTATATCATCCAACAATTTCATAATTCATTTTAATGAATTCTCCACTTTCACTACCAAATTCAAAAAATTGGGAATTATAAAATTATTTATTCTACCTTTCTTATGCAATAATTGCCCTAAAAACATTCATAAAAACACTAAATTATATTTATTGGGTTTCTGCTTCTCTCTGGCCTCTGATATCTCCTCACCCACTCACTACGATGTTGATGCACAGGGATATGATCTATTCTTCTCGCTATCCAAGATCAAAATCACACAAGAAATCTAATAATTAATCACAAAGAAAGTAAATTTGCACAAATCATTTTCAAATTACCACCCTACTCTTATTTATAATCAACCCATCCTTTAATTATTTTTTCCTATAAACCATTATTTTCACATTTAATAACCATACTTTTAGGCCAATAATTGATCGAAGTCCAAAAATATTTATCATTACTTACAATTATCAATCTTGTAAACTTTTATCAAAACATTAAAATTGTTATATTTTTTGTATATGGCATGTAGCTTACCATTGTCAGGATATATTATTCCCACATCCTCTCATGTGACCCCTAAGTCATGAGCACCATCAAAACGTTTAGTAAATGAACATGAAATATTATGTTTCTGATATATTCTCTAATTCCTAATAACTAGGGGCAAATCCTTTTATACATATTTTAATCTCACAAATATGATATCGATTTTAGTAATTAAATTTATTAAAGGATTTCCTTATATCAACTTTATTATCTTCCTTTAATAATTTTGAGAATTTATCCACTTTCCCACATGAATACTTGAGGGGGCATCATCATGATCATTTTCATTTTTTAGGGTAATTTTTTCTCCATAATCATCAGCGCTCTACTTTGTATACTATTCTATGAAAAAGTATTGCTTCATAACACCATTTCAAAGAGTGGCAAATTTAGACACCTAAATTTCATCATTTAGTGTTAAAATTCACTTTGACATGTTAACCCTTCTTCTTCCAAAAATTAAATTCAAATTAACATTATTTCCCTCCAAATTTCAAATAATTGATTAATTCTTAATTAATCAATTATGCACACCTTTTTCTTCAAATTTTATTAATAATCCATATTTTCCACCTCACCTAGACATCCTCCATGCTTATCTCAATATGTTGACTCATCCAACCATCCTCATAAACTTTTTCAACCACTTTGTGAGTCACCTTAGAACATTTCAACCTCCTTGATGACTCAACCAACTAACTTGACATGTTCTTGTTAACTCACTCAACCAACTCCTCTTTATTCTCAACCCATGGAACTGGTCATCATCCTCATAGATGGGGATTAATTATCCATTGTTGGTTATTTTGATAAATCAAAAAATATAAATAATCCTCAACTGTCTAATTAACCTCCTATAAGCCTAAAAACTGATGTGCAAGCCATAACTTTCATCATTCACATTTATGCTAAAAAGTGCTATCAAATTTTCAAGTGAATAAAATACATCGATAGGAAATTTTAATCAAACACTTCTCAATTCCCCTTTGCATTAGAGAAAGGATTGAGCAACCACATTCAAAGAGTAAGTCACTTTTAATCATAATGGAGGAGGCTTATGGTACTTCAATTTTGTATGAGTATGTTTTATTATTTTCTTTTATTTTTTGTTTTATATTGATATTAAATTGAGTGTAGAATAGGATCCTTGGTGTTTTTTTCCTTATCTTTGTTTGCATTCTAAATTTACCTTCATACAATTATTTCTAAATATTTCATAATCCAATTTAGACTGTAGTTGTTTAAAAAGATAACATAAGTAATTTAAATTATTATAGTAATCCATTTAATATTTTCCTTTGCCAAAAATATAAAAAATATAATCACATGTTCAAAAAACTAACATCATGATAATAAAATAAAATTTCCTAAATTTGGGGATCTGACATCCTCCCACCATAGAAATGACACAATCTTGGTGATCTATTCAAACAAGTGAGGGCATGTTTTGCATATGAGGGATTCAATCTCTCATGTAGCACTTATCTCACTTATTTTATCCCAATAGATCATCACCTATTGGATATTTCTATCGTATAACTTAATGTAGCATTGATTTGACACTTGTACTAGGTTTAGCTAAAGAAACCCATTTTCTTCCACTAGTATATTATATAAATTGATCACATGTGAAGGATCAATGATATTATTTTAAAGTATTGAACTATAGAAAACATCTTGAATTTTTTAAAGAGAATGAAAATTTTCCAACCAATAATCCACCAGATTAATTTTTTCAATCACATCAATGAGTCCAACAGATCTAGGAGATAGTTTAGCTACCTTTCTAAATTTAATGTAATTCTTTCCAAGACAAACTATTTAAATGCCTTATCACCAACTTAAAATTATTTTTTATTTTTCTTTATATCAACATAACTCTTTTTTTAATCTCAAGCCTCTTTCATTTTTTCTTATAATTTCCATTTGTGTATCATAATCATGCAAAACTTCAAATTTGTTAGTTACTCTATTATCTAAACCATCCCTACCAAATGGAGTTATACATTTTTTGTCATACAAGGCCTCAAAAAGTGCCATATTCAACAAATAATGATATGTTTTATTATAAACAAATTCTAACAATAGAATATATTTTTTTCACTTTATGGGCTGATCTATCTTGTACATGTGTAACATGCCATCAACCACCTGGTTGACCCATTAAAGCTACCCATATATTTGTGGGTGGTAAGTTTCACAAAAATTTAACTTGATGCCAAAATAAAAAAATAAATTTTACCAAAAATGGCATCCATATAACTTATTTCCTTCTAAAATTATTACTGCGGCTATTTCATGAAGTCTTACAAATTCACAGATAATTCTTGCCACAAGAGTGAGTTCATTATCCAACAATTTTTTTATTGTAAAGTGAGCTACATTTGTAAAATTATCAAGCACAACTAAAATTGTATCATGATTATTTTAGGACTCAAAAAAAACTAATGCAAATTCCATGGATACTATTAACCAAATTTGACCCCAAGTCAAATTTGGATACCCCCTATAAATTCAAACTTGTCATATGTTAATGTCATATTTATATGGTCCCTAGAAGTCTTCATTTAACCTTGTTAACATTGTTTAAGGCTAGTTTGGAGAATTTAAGGTAATTTCTTATTGAGGTCATATAGTGGTCCAGAGGTGTCATTGAGAGATAAAACATGGTCAAGTTGTGTCATAGGTTATTAGGGGTTCATTAATGTAATTTAATGTCTTAAACATCTTTTCACAATGTTTCATGAAGTTTTGTAAAGTTTGAATACTATTTGCTAGTTGTAAGGTGTTTAAAATGCATAAAAAGTGGATTTTTGGCTAACATTTGTATGTGAAAAAATTCCCTAATTGAAAAATACATATCACTCCAATTACAAAGAGATGAAAGCATTTACTTAACTATCAAACCTATCAAAGGGATAAAAAAAAGTTGGATTCTTCACTTTCAATAATTGTTTGAGGAGTTAGAAAACTTGTACGGACTTGTGGAAGTCATGTTTAAGAGAAAATAGGTTTAGAGTGTCCTTTAATCTTCTGATTTAGAAACCATATTTGGAATAATTTTTAAGTTCAATAGTTGAAGACAAATCCTTCTCTCTCTCTTCATCCCCTTCATAAGCTAGTGAAGGACAAATTCAAGCAAATCGTACAGGTAATAAGGTTGGAGTTGGAGGATAATATTTTTTGAAACATATGGGATTATAATTTTTAGTATTAGTCATTTAAATTGTGCTCTTATATTTATGAACAATCGCTAAGATCCCAGACTACCTTTTAAGAGCTCAAAACCCCACAGGGTAAGTTAGGAGCAATTTGAGTGTAAAAATTGAATTCATGGCTACCTAAAACTAGTTGATTTAAGTTATAATACATATTTTTATGCCTCCCATGCATTAATTATTCATATTATCACATTTGGATGTCCTTTTGGCATAAAAAGTGACTCTTGTGCATGGTTTAAAGTAACTAGCAGTTTTTCTATGTTTTTGAGTTTTCTAGGTGGTCAAGTGAACTTTAATGGTTTTAATAGTCTTTTAATATTTAAAAAATCCATTCATGGTCTTATATTCAATTTAAAATTCCATACAAGTTCCAATAATGGTTATTTATCCTTTCACTTTTGTGGACTATGTGTTTTTTGTGTTGGCGTAGCAGAGGTCTGCAAACTTCTAAGAGATTCATGTTGTCAGTATAAATGGAGGTTATCAAGGAATTATATCACTAATAATGAAATAAATTGTATTATTTCATGGATTAATATATGTCTCCATGCATATGAGTCAAGAAGTTGACAAAATGAGCTAACATGCCTAGAAAAAGCCATCTACAAAACTGACTGTGTAGACAGTGTATGTAGAATTTTTTAATGTGATTTGAAGATGATCTATAAGGTTGGTAATTAAGTGATATAACCATATTTATCATTTTTTATCCATTTTATGCTTCATTATGTATTAATAAACCTAAGCCTAACTCAAGTGTGAACATAGTCAAACTATCATAAACACTACCTGCATGACTATATATCTTGACAGTAAGAATAGATGATATGAATTATTTTGTAAGTTATATTTGAACTTAAAGTTAGTGAGAAATGTTTTATAATAATACTAATAACTTTTATAACTAAAATTATGGATTTGAAAAGACTTAACTCCAAATCACATACTAGATTTCCTAGCAGTCACCTATAGCTAACTAGAGAAAACAAATGTACTTTAGACATTGGTAGTTGATGAAATAAGAGTTGTAAGTCATTGTGATAAGTGTATAAAATATTAATAATAGAGACAAATCCTTTAATAAAATTTTTAATTGGTTTTGAATGCATGGAGCATAGTCAATCTTCAAACACAGTCATAATTCCTCTAAACATGCACCTTAGCCAACCACCAGTTGAGAAGAGATTTTGTATTGATAGTGGAAGGTTGTAGAAATATAGAGTTTTAATATATTTGAGAAGTTTTTAAATAAACAATAACATATCATGGGTTTGATAAGATTTAATGCTATAAGAAGTCCTCAAAATACCTAAGTTGTAAACCAGTCTCAAATAGGTACACACAGGCAATTGGAAACATAAAATCTTCAACAAGTATACATGCCTAATAAAAGAAGGTAAGTTTTTGAGTATGATATAAAAATATATGAGTATGGTCCATCAAACCTTAGACCTAATCAAGAAGTATACAGAAAGTTAACAACCTTGTTCATGTCTCAAGTAGACTAGTTGCGTAGTTAGGATTGTATAGGCAGATCTAAGGAAGACAATAGTATGTATGAAGGGTTTGAATTATAAATGGAGAAATTAAGGTTTTTAATTCCATTGAAAACAATTAATTATTTTTCAAGTAACCATATAGCGGTCACACAGTCCCTATTTTCTCAATCTAATGTACGTCACATAATCAAGTTTACTTTTTTAGTAGGAGCTTATGCTTATTTGGAGGATTGAAAGGAATATGTGAATTGGAAAAGAGTTTTTAAGTATATATAAATCCTCACATGATATTAAAAATCACATAAATATATAAGAGATAAATATCAAAACTCTACTTACTCAACCTAATAGTAACCTACAGGTTTGCTTTCTCATTAAGGGTGTTGCTTTGTTTAAAAGAGGTTCAAGAGACTCCAAAGGGATCTAAGGAGATCAAGGTGAGTTTTGAAGATGGTTAAATAATTATGATCTTATCCAATCACATTTTTAGACTCAAGTAAAGATAAATATAGTCATGACCCTTGTTCATCTTCACACAGTCCTAGATTCACATACACCTATTCAAGATAGTTAGTCTTGAAGATGAAGGTATATCCAATGAGCTATGAATGATATTAAAAACCTTGAGAGGATGATAAATGACTTGATCAAACATTCTAGGAAAGCACAGACCTTTAGACAGAGAGAAATAGAAGGATACAGTGGGTTGGGGTAGGATTGATAGTTTGTTTTATAAACCCTATGTTTGATAACATTGAGATATGGAGAGACTTGATGAATGGTGATGAAAAAATACACATTTTTAGAGGTATATGTGGACATAATAGACCTAAATGAGGTAATTATAACTCAAATTAAGCTCAAGAAATGCACCTACTAACTCAATTTTCTCTTACACCTCTCAGAATGCCCATTACAATCCTAAGAGTTTTGATTGGTATAGATCACAGAAGATGCATGGAACCCTAATATCCTATGTAAATTTAGCCACCCTAATTTAATATATTTTTTGAAATTGGTTGGAGGATTCATACGTTTAACTTTATAAATCATCACTAAGAATTTGAAGCACTTTCAACTACCTAAGAGGGTTATAATGACCAATTTGAAGATATGGACTCCTAAAGCACATCAAATTCCATAAATTTCTCTTTAAATCTCTTAGATGTTTTTTAGGAATCAACGGATGTTTTGAACATGTACTTGCTCTGTACAGACTGTTATATGAATTAACATAAATCCCTTATTTTGTGTATTTTTTAATGTTTTACAAGGATTTTGGAGAGATGATTACTTTAAAATAATTTTATAAGGTCATCTGGGATGTATTTCATCTCCTCAAATCAATAAATTTGCTTAGGAAATGTTGGAAATGACCAAATAAACTCTATTTTGAAAGGTAGTCAAAATAGGCTTATTGAGGGCTTATTTTTTGGCCATTTCATGGTTTGGATATAATCACATTATTGAAAAATAAAAAACATGATATGGAGGTTGGTATTTATATGGGTAAATTTAATCATACACTTCTCATAGGTTTCACAAGTGTAGGAGAAGTTTAGACATAAAATCCACTTTCTAGGGCTAGATGCCTAATTAGGCCTAATTGTCAAAAGAGATAGGTAGAAAAAATAGACTTCCACTTGACCTTAGCTCATGAAATTTTGTGTGAAGTTGTAAGAGGATATAATTTAATGTGATATGCCCTTATATTCTTAATATTCTTCATAAAACTCTCGCATATGGAACAAAATTAAAAAAAGGCTATTAGGAATGAGGCCTGATTGAGACTTTTGGTAGAGTGACCTATTAGGGCTAGTTTGAGGCCTCAAAATAAAATATTTAGGTTAAATATGATGTCAATAGTCTATTTATGAATCTTGGGTGATCTAAAGTAATTGAAAACAAGTTTTGACACTTGTGTGCAAAAGAGGTGATGTGTCAAGAAGAACCTGCTAGATTTCGATGAGAGGTGTCAAGAGTAGAGAAAAAATGTAAGATAAATTTATTTGATCACCAAGAAGGCAACTTGTCCTTCAAAATTTAAAGAGGAACAAAAGTTTTAAGAAGCTATTCAAGGTGTTAAACATGCATTTCAACCTCCCACACCACTTGGAGATTTGGAGAATCTGAAGAGGAGTTTGTTGAACATTGTCAATGATTAAGGGAGAGATTGTTGTCATTGAGTGTTGAACTTTGATATTTAACGTTGTCATTGATGTAAAAGTTTCTAATGAATATTCATGGATATTTCATTGATGTAAATCTAATATTAGTGATGTAAAAGATTCTTATGAAGATGCTTGGTCAACTAAGCCTTGAGGTAGCTGATGAAATGAGTGAACTCCTAAGAAGAATCTATGTGTTCCAAATATCTATGTAAGTAGTTCTAAGGATGCTTCGAATGAGATATGAATATGATAATTCTATGAATAACTCTTGATAGTGTTTGAGTAGGAAAGAGATTATAT
This sequence comes from Torreya grandis, assembly GCA_037957365.1. Classification (NCBI taxonomy): domain Eukaryota; kingdom Viridiplantae; phylum Streptophyta; class Pinopsida; order Cupressales; family Taxaceae; genus Torreya; species Torreya grandis. The sequence continues at coordinate 4,575,774 of JARHVA010000676.1, read as the reverse complement.
GAGGTTGTACATGAGGTGTTGAGGACCTTGTAATTAATCAAAAGGTCATATTCAAAGATCTATAAGTAGCTATGTAGAAGTTCTATTGAATTTTTGAATAATGTTGAGTGTATGAGGTTGTGGCATTGAAAAACAAGAGAGTTTTAAGGTGAATACTATAGAGTGGATAGAAGGTCATATTCAAGGCATAATAAGACTTACAAGTTAAGGCTTATAAATCAAGAAGAGAGATGGTGTCCAGATGATGTAATAGGATCAATTTCCATGGAATGAGTGAATAGGTGAACATTTATAGAGGTGATTTAATTTGTTTTAATTATTTTCATGAAGCTTCATATCAATTTTTTTAAGAAAAGGCTTGAAAAGGTGTTTTAAGGTTTCTCAAATGCATAAAATGAAGAGTTATCTACCTGAGAAGGTTTTCTCAGCGATCATTGGCATGTCCAGCTTATTCATGAGATTATAACTTATTCATGGTAGATGAGGAAGGGTTATATCTCAAATTTATAATCATTGGTTTCTAGAAGGAGGATCTAACTTTTATGAATGATTGTTAAGACTGGAAGATGGTCTAAACCCTCATAAAACCCTAACTATGACTTTGATGTTGAAAATATTTTTTTAAAGAGATCAAAATAGTTTGATATGATCAAAAAAGTGACTAGAGGTTAAATCCAACTCTCCTATGCATCTCCAAGTGTGATTGGTTTCTCAGGTGAGTGAGAAGACCCTATAGAAAAGTGGTTGTCTTTTATATATTTGCTCTAGCAAATAGAGTTGACCGAGTCAAAGTTGATAAGTGGATGAAGATCAAAGTGTGAGACTTGTATTTATTATTCATGAGTATTTTTGGATATGTTATAGATCTTAGGTGTGTAAAGTTGGTGATCAAAGTTGGCAAGTCACTAACGGACCTTGTGGTGTAGACAGTAAGGAAATTAGATAGATGTGAGAAGATGTTTTTTGATATGTTTTCATGTGAGATTGATGCATTGAAATCCATGATGATGTTCTTTGTGTATTTAATTATTTATCCAGGATTTTTAAAATCTTGGAAGTCAATGTAAGAGATTGAAACATTGAAGCTAAAATGGCTTATTTGGCTTAGTAGAGTCTATGAAAGAGAAGTCATAAGATTGGTCTATAAGACCAATAGTTTTCATTAGAGCTCATGATTTGACTGGTTGAGTTTATTATAAGGATGTTATAAGATCATGGTCATTAATTTAAATCCCTTGAATGTATTCAATCATATGTCAGATGTTCATGTTTCCTTGACTATTTTTTAGATATAGTTGGCAGTTATGAGTAAACATATTATAGAGAAGTATTTGAGCCTATTTACCGTGAGTTAAAGCATAAGATGGATTTTGTGATGACATAGAGGTCATGAGGTTCCTAAATATGTAATTTTTTTCCATGTTGTTTATAAAAATTAAGTATATGCCTCAATTTTTCAAGACAGTTTATCTATATGTATAAGCTTTTTATAAGTAGTGATTTGATAAAGGATATAAGTGTTAGTTGGAGTTAAAAAGTATTGTGGACCTAATGTAAAGTTGGATAAGGTATATTGGAGTGGTGTATGAATTTTTATTTTCATTTTAGGTGTTTAAAAATGCTTTAATAAATATCAAAGGGTAACGTTTTCTTAAGAAGACCTATTAAGTCTCCATAAGCCTAAAAGAGGAGTAAGGGCTAATTGATGTATTTCTGACCTATTTTAGTAATTGATTCATGATTAAGGCATGTTATTTTTAATATGAAAAGACATATTCATGGCTGACCTAAGTGATTTGAATATGTTGCTGACTAATAATGATAAGATCAATTTACTTGTATAAAAGCAAGGAAGTTTGGACCTATTTGGTATGCTTAGAGAGAAGAGCAGAAGAAGATAAGTGAATGATATAGATCATTGGTGACATAAGGAGGTCATATAAAACATTATATAAATGTTATGAATATATAATAGAAGTTTTTCATATAAATATCAATGTCTAAAAACCTAATTAAGCCATAAAGAGGGCTAGTTGAGTGAAGAAGGTTGAAGGTCAATTTGGGAGAGACTGAAGAGAGTGAAGAGTTGAAGGAGTAGATCATCATCTATTATAGAAGCAACAAAGGTTTTTGAAAGTGATCAAATAATAAAGTGGCTGAGTTAGTGTTGTGTCATCTAGGGGTTTGGTTTCTCCTTGCAAGTAAATGCTTGTTCAAGCCTAGATGAGTTGGTGTTGAGCTAGTTCGAGTTGGTGCTCCATGTGAAGTTGGTGTTTCACAAAAGATTGATGTTTGTATTATAAGATTGTAGTCCATTTACTTCATCAGTGGGTTTTATAACCCCTAGAATTTTTCCCATGTGTATGTTGTGTTCATGTGTTTCATACGCTTATTATTTGATGATTATGATTGCTAAGATGTACATGAGTGTTAAAATGGTTCATACATAGATAAGTGGAATTGAATGAAAAGTTTTAAAGACTAATTCACCCCCACCTCTCATTCATCTTGTTTCCAATAATTGGTATCAAAGAAGGTCATTTTGATTAGGCTCAATAGCCTAAAGGAGGTCTTAAAAAGTAAGAATGATTAGTCATCAAGCTCAAGGTCGTTTCTCTACTAGTAAGATTCCATTGTTTAAGAGATCTAACTATGCCTTTTAGAATGTTAGAATGAAGATATATATTAGTCATAAGGACATGATATTTGGTAGTCAATTATGGATGTCTATATTACAGCTTAAATTCTACCAATAGATGTAGTAAGTAATAAGTCCAGTGAAAATAACTACAAGGTAATGAATCTCATTCTCTGTGGCCTATCAAAGGTAGAACTTGTAAAAGTAATTCATTGGGTTTCAGATAAAGACAAATGGAAAAATTTGAATACCATAAATGAAGGATACACCAAGGCAAATATGGACAAGTTTTGAACCCATAGAAGACAATTTGAAATTTTGAAGATGAATTAAGATGAAACTATTACATCTTACCTGTTGAGGGTTGATGAAGTTGTAAATATCATAAGAGGATTAGGAGAATAAATGAAAAAGTCTACTATTGTTCAAAAGGTATTGAGATCATTAACTCCTAAGTTTGACTATAAGGTGTCTACAATAGAATATATGAAAAATTTGGACAAGCTAGAGTGGATGGGCTTCATGTCATCTTGACTGCCTATGAAATGAGATCAAATAAAGGAAGACCTCTCAAAAAGGAAGCAACTTTCAAGGTTGAAAATAAGTCAAAATCCAAAAAGATCAAAATTGAGGTATATTCAGATATTGATGATGATGAACTCATATCTATGTTTTTTAGGAAATTGAAGGTTGGCTCAACAAAGTACAAGGCTAAGTTACCCTTTAAATGTTTTAGTTGTGGCAAGATTGGTCACTTTACAACCAAGTTAACTAACAAGGATATATCTAAGCATAATGAAAAATATGATGGAGATGATAGAAAATAGTATAAGTCTGACATGAACAAGAGAGAATTCAATAATAATGAAAGAGGAAAGGGCCATTCAAAAATAAGAAGATATTTTATACTAAAGAAGATAGCTCATCTGATGTAAGTGATTCAAACACATCTGATAGTGATGATGGTAGTAATGATTCTGAACATGACAACAATGAAACTTTGTTCATAGAAATAGAATCAAATAATAAGGGTTATTTAAATGATAAAGGCCTTATGATTGATGCAAAATCAGATGCAAAGGTATACTATGACAATCAATAAGGAGAAGCTGAAGTGAATCTTGAAGCAAAGCTCATGAGTACCCTAGAAGAGTTAAAGCTTGTGAAGAAGAAAAATAAACTAAAATATTCAATGTAGGATTATGACCAGATTATATTATTTAAACAAATATTGAGAAATAATTCCAAGGAGTATGGAGAGATCATTAAACAATTTAAAACCTAGATAGAGATTGTGACAGCAAGCTTCAAGGCTAAAGAAGAAGACTGCAACAAATATGAAACTAAAATAGAATCTTTGAGAGTTAAGTTGGATTAAACATCTAATAAGGTGAAGAGATTTATGAAATTTGAAAAGAGCACTAGGGATATAAATGATATTTTAAGTATTCATAAGTCTAAAAGTGATAAGATAGATCTTAGATTCAAAAAAGACCAAAAGAAGGTACCTTTAGTTAAAAATAAGACTGTTGAAAAAGGGAAGGTCAGCATGAAAAGACAATTCAGATAGCCCAATGCTACAATGTATGATAAATCTTTCAATGGTTAATCTTTTATATGTAATTAGTTTGGTCATAGAGAAAGAGAATGCAAAAGACCCTCCAAGAATGAATACGCATGGAATTATGGAAGAAGAAGCAAATGGTCAAAGGGAGATCACAGTAATCATCAATCAAATGGTATGTATAAGGTGGTTTGTTACATCTTCATAATGTAAGACATATTGCAAGATTATGTCTTAATAGAGTTAGAATATCATCAAGTCAAAGTAGGAAGTTTGAAGCACCTAAAATGTAAGAAAGAAGGCAAATGAAAGTATGGAAACCAAAGGTAGTAAAGGTGAGTCATGATCAACTCATAAACCAAGGTGGAATATTTGCTACTATAGAGCATAAATTAGAAGTGAAAGAATGTCAAAAACACTTGTTATCTACATGCGTTGATAAGGTAGTCAAATAAAAGAAGAAGGATGATAAGGTGCATGATGAAAAGGTCAAATCAAAGGTCAAGCCTAAGTTGACAGTTAAACCTAGAAGAATGTTGAATAATATTAAGGCTTGTAAAGATATGGAGATCTGGGAATCTTCTAAGTTCATATCATTTTAGTGCCTTATGAAAAATGGGTGCCTCCATTAAGCTTCATGTATACATTCTTGTATCAGCAAAAGCATGAGGGTGTAGAAAAAGAAGGTTTATTTTGATAATATTATATGTTGTAAATACTTCAAGCAAAGAGATGAAGATGGATATTATCCATTCCTATGTTGATAACTCTATAGTTTCAAGTGTAGAAGGAAGGATGATGAGATATCTATGGTTGTTATTAGGTATCTAAAATAAAAATATGCAGATAAATGGTATATAAGAGGTAAGCTTTTGAGATCTATTTGGTATGACTAATTGATCTAGATCTATGAATGCAAAGGGGGAGTCCCTATTTCTACAATTGGTATCTAGTATGAGATAGCCTTGTGTGTGATCAAGAGTTTGATCTTCTTCAGCCATGTTAAGAAAGGTATGTGATCTTGAGTTTATAGTTTTTATATAAGAAGATATGCTTGGTCTAAGGGAGATCTTGGTAGCTCTATTTTTATTATCAATAAAGTGATTGATTTTTTATTTACATGGAGTTAAGGAGAGATTATGTCTAAGATGTTTCATAGACTCTATTTTTTGAGCTTTTGATGAATCAGCTGGGAGAGTGACTTGGTAGAGAAGTTTCTAAGAATGGTTATCATGAGTGGTTTCCATAGTTTTTAAAGATTATGTGACATCCAGTATCTTTGAGAGATAGTATCAATTCATAGGGAGAGAGTATGATTTTAGTAGTTGCAGATCATGTTTTGTTATATACTATTAATAAAAGCATGGTGGATGCTTGATTTGAGGGGGAGATATTTAAGTTATTCATTGAGCTTAATTTGTGTTAGATTGGTTATTTTAGAGTTATAAATTATGTCATAGTGATGTCATGAAGGTGTCCAAGTGAGTGGATGAAGTGCCTTGATAGTCTAAGTGATAATGACAAAGTGTGAAATATGCTTGTCTTATTATGTTTGAAGTATGTTTGGTTGATCTTCAGTTTTAGTATGGTTAGAAATATTTAGGAATGAGTATAGTGATTTAAGAATTTAAAAGGGGTCCTATCAGAAGTCAAGAATTCTTTGAGTGATTGTGTGCATGTGTGGATTTCATCTAGTTGATCATTATTATCATCTAGACATTTTGGGTCTAGTGATAGAAAATCTGAGTAGGAAATTTGATGACATCACCATTACCACATGTGGATGAGTCAATCAGATTTGGTCATATGTTTTTTATCACATTTGTGCCTAGATATTATGCACTAAATTTCAGTTCATGCACTGAAGCGTGTCAAAAGATATGCAAGTGAAAATTTAGCCTTCTATGTAATTCTTGACTTTATTAGCTCTGTGGTAGAAAAATATAAGTGAGAAAATTAATGTCATTATATATTATTCATGCAAAGGTTTCAAGAGTATTTTGACACATGGTTGTATTCTCCTATGTGAGTAAATCATATGGTCTAAATTTTAGAACATGCACTTGAGAGAAGTAAAAGATATGGAGGTGCAAAGTTGACCTTACAGATAGATTGTAAAGGTTCCCATACTTAGTCATTTTTTCACAAGTTAAAATTTGAGAAAACATCGATGGATCACATTGCTCCAAGAAGTCAAAAATTAGTGATATGATGCCAAGTGTTCAATGTTTAACATTGAGTAGAGATAAAGATTGAGCTTCTTCCAAGGATTAACAATGAGTAGGTGATCGTACAAATAATGATCAATGGTGTGCTTTAAATTTAAGAGGTCAAAGTGATAGTTGTCTATCATATTTAAAGCTACGACAATCTCAATGAGATCAATGGAGTGCATGACATCAAAGTTACCATATTGCACAAGATGAGGTCAATTATTCAAGGGTTAATGTTTGGGCATTGGTGTACTATGAAAAAAAGTTTGAAGAATATCAATGGTACATGTTTAATCTAAGTAGTGAGGGCATGAGATTGAATTATAGTGTTCAAGGTTTAACTATGACTGTTTGCTTTTAAATATTTTAATTTGCAAAGGAAAACCTAGTGCTCTATATTTTGGATATATCTATTGATCTATGAATATTTTTTTCATGGTGTAAAAAGAAAACTTGTAAAGGACTCCAAAACACATCTATAAATATAGATTTAAATATCTTAAATTATGTATAGACATGGTTATGAAGGTTCAAATTTGACTATGTGTTTGTGTGTATTATGCAAGTAACCCAAGAAGATTATTTGATATTATTTTGACATTTCTTCATGAATTAGATATTGGGTAGTGTTTTAAAATCCATGAGGATGATATATATATACATTATTAAGGTTTGACCAATCATATGTAGAATGAAAAAAGGTTTAGAAGTTAACTGTGTATTCATTCATGGTGACTGTGTGCACAAAATGTTGTTTGAGCAAAGGGTAATATGCTAGTTGTTGGCACTTAAGGGGGACTTATAGATAATATGGAATTGGCCCATGATTTTTAAGTGTTCTTATGTTTTATTTTTGTTTTATGAAGTGTTAAATGGGTGAATAGGTCTCCATGAGACCTATAAGAGCTATAAGGGCCTAATTTAAAGGTATAGATACTTAAGGGTGACCCATAGAAGTTATGGCTAACCTATGAGGGATGCATTAAGGGATAAGGCATGCCTATTGGATGACTAAGGTTTTGATTATCATGTATGCTCTATAAATAGTTTAACCAAAGTTGATGGTTTCTAGACTTTATGTGAGACTTTGAGGGTTGAGTGTATATGGATCTAACTAAAGGAGAGAAAATTTGGAATAGAAGGTATAGGTCAGTGAGGACCAATAGAGAACAAAGATAATTAGACATGCTTATCTAATCAAGGTGATGAAGGTGATCACATAGGTCATTGGGCCTAATAAGCCTAGATTAGGTAGAATAAGTGAGTCTGCTTGAGACTGTTTGAGAGAGTGTGTATGGTGAACAAAGCCAAGGTGAAGGTTGTGTGTGCCCTGTGGATGAGTTAAAGAGCATAATAGATTGAGAACTATTTATATGACTTGTAGGTCATAATTATATTATAAAAATAGTGCTCTTTTTGTTTGAGTATAAGTGAAGATGAAAAGTGATAATTAGAGGTCCATCATCAAGTGTTGAAGACATTAGCTCAAAGGTGGATGTGTTTATAGGTTTTATTATGGTATCTCAGCATCTAAAGGGGTTGTTGCTTCTTTTTAAGGTGAAACTTGTCAAAGGTCTAGTTGTTTTGATAGCTTAGCTAGACAAGTGTGGTACCACCTTGTGGGATTGTGGTCTCATTAAATAAGTGATGGTAGTTCCATGATCAGTTGTAACTGGTCTAAATTGGTTCTTGTTTTATAGGACAATAGTCCAGTTATAGGTTTCATGGGTTTTCTCCCCCAAGAGGGTTTACCACATGTGTCTTGTGTTATGTGCTTGATCTTGAATTGTATTTCTTGTTCATAGCTATTTATGTTGTATATGTTCCTTGAATGTATGTATTGAATGATTAAGGGTTTGAAGGAATAGGGTTTGACTTAGATTATTTGGGCTCATTGATTCACCCCCGCTCTCAGTGGCATGTACCTATAAAAATTGGTATCAAAGTGGGTCCTTTGGAGGAAGCCTAATAGCTTGAAGGTGATCCTAATTAGTTACAAAGATGGATAAGTAGTTGAAGAAACAAAATCAATAGTGGAAGGCTCTGATCAAAGAACTTGAAGAATAGATATGTACTTTGAACAAAGATGCCAAAGAGGATGAGAAAGTTATCAATGATCTCAAGGTTCAGCTAGTAGATGCCAAGACAAGTTTGTGTTCAAAATAAAAGGACATCATGTTTGATAAAGAAGTTTTCTATAACAGTAAAGAAGATGATATCAAGAGAGAAGAAGTTGATGTAGAAGCTAAGCTCATGAGTGCACTTGGTGAACTAAAGGAGAAGAAGAAGAAGAGAAATCATAAAATGAGAAATATGATCAAATGTCTTGAAGCAAAAGTTAGTTCTCTTGAGGGAAGTTTGTTAGGTTTGTCTAAGAAAAAAAAAGTATCAAGAATAGATCAAGTCCATTGAAGTACAGGCATATAAATTGTAAGACATGGCTAACAAGGTCAAAAAGGATGAAGAGAAGATCAATATTATTGAGGATTAATTAAGGACTACAAATGTAAATTTGAAAGTAAAATAAGATGAGTGCAATCAATTTAAAGTTGAAATTAATTCATTGAAAAGTGAGAATGAGCTTGTTATATTCAAATTGGATAAGCTAGAAGAGAAGCATGAGTATGTCAAGGAGAATACAAGGTTTGAAATAAATGAAATAATGTTTGTTAGACAACCAAATGCTTCAAGGTATGCTAGTTTATTTCATGGTCTTTATTATACATGTAATAAGTATGGTTATAGAGCTAAGGATTGTAGAAGGAAGTCAGTCAAGTATGGACATTCATGGAGCCTTAGAAGAAGAAAAAATTGGTCATAGAAAAGTCATAATTTAGATCAATCAAGAGCAAATAAGGAATTAGATATGAAGAAGATATAGGACTACCAAGAGAATTTGTCTTCTATCCAAATAGAAAAAGAAGATCACAATCATCATCAAGTAAAAGGTATGAATGATCTTGTTTGTTTTAATTGTCATAGAATTGGTCACATTTCTTGGTATTGAAAGAATAGGTTGAATGAGTTCCAAAATCAAAATAAGGTGTATGGATTTCCTAGTATGCAAGGAAGAGGTCAAAAATGGGCATGGAAACCAAAGGTGATCATTGCCAATTCTTTTAGTCATAAGGATGATAAGAAAGTTTCTCTAGAAGGCTATGTTTCAAATTAGGATAAGCTCAAGGACAAAGTAGGTAAGATGGATGGAGAATAAAAGAAGAGTCAAACTATGGTATGGAGACTTGAGGTAGTAAAGACTAAGGAGACTAACCCTATTGAGTCCAAGAGTTTTGATGGATTGTTTGCCAAGGTAGAAAAAGGATCAAAAATGAAAGAAAGTTAAGAGTTTATGTTGTCAAAATTTATTGACAAATCTAAAGTAAATAATGAAGTCAAGAATCCATTTAAAATCAATTGGATGATGAGGTAGGACTACAATCTAGAGAAAGATATGGAGATATGGGAGTCTCTTGAGTTTTGGGACTTTTAGTCGCACTAAGGGGTGTCTATGTTTAGGCTTTAAGGAGACACTTGTTAGTCAGAGGAAGCTTAGTGGCTATCAAATATTGTTTGATGAGATGGTATGCAAACAAGATATGTCTGTGCATTCTTTTTATATATCTTTTGTTGGAGAAAAGAAGCTTATGAATAATATCAGTGGTCCTATATTGAGAAGGAGTTAGCTTGTTGATCATGGTTTGGATGCTCTAGTATAAAGGTGAGTTTCAAATATATATATAAATATTAGTTTGTGGTAGATTCTAGATGAGCCTATAAGTTGAAATTATCTTTTTTAGGCTTATGTCCTAGATCTTACTAAGCCTGTTAAAAGCTTGTTGAATAATTATGTATGCCAAAGAAGTTCATAGTGTTCTAAAGATGAGGTTTATCTATCTTGTTGCAGGTCAAAATACATGAGATAGGATGTATGGGTTCCTATATATGTGTAAGCTCAAATATTATTCCATAAGTATGTAATTATTATCTCCAGGTGTACAAGAAGTTTTAGAGGTGGTTGTTGACTGGAAGGTGTTGTGTTGACCTTGCTTGTTTTGAGTTTCTAGGGTTTTTGGGCTCTATTATAAAAGTGGTTTACCTTATGAGTTGAGATTTGAGGCTTATTAATAGGTTGAATGAGCCAAATGATTTATCAAATCAAGCTTTATATATATATAAAGGTTTGTGTATTTCAAGTTATTCATGTTTTTACCAAGATGGAGGCCTAATTAGCTAATAGGTTTATGAAGTATATTGTAGAGGATGAGATAGGTTATGAAAATTGGTGTGATTAAGGGGGAATATTATAGTGATAAATATATGTAGTGTCAAGTCTTGAAGGTGCATCTACTAAAATTTGTGGGCTTTTTAAGTTTTAGGTAGGGCTACAAGGAGTCTAGACAGGCCTAGTAATAAAAATGTGATGTTTCTACTTAGTTTATCCAAAAGAGAAAGGCATGAGTGTTTCAAAGATATTTATAAGGTTATTTTAGAGAATGTTTTCTATTTGGTGAGTGGCATGAAGTTTTGTTGGTGGTCCTTGTGGTAGCTTCAGAGAGAAGGCTAGTAAGCATGTGTGGTGGTTCTTCATGGTATGTGAAGATCTGAAGATGATCAAAATATGCAATAGATCAAAGATATTAGGGGGGTCCCTCTTAAATTTTTCTTGATTTTTTTCATCAAAATTTAATGTTTTTGTATATTCTTTCTTCATTGGTTAAAGTGCCTAGTTGAAGAGTGTGTTAGCATGGAGCAAGAGGATTTTGTCAAGGCAAGAAAAGGTAGGCTCAAGGGAAGGAGGATTTTGTATCATATTTTTAAGATGTCATCTCTTTATTGGTGGTATTTTTAGGTCCTCAAAATGATATTTTCCCACTTATTCATTGTGTCAAAGGGGGAGAAAGTTCATATTGTGAGAGTGCTTGAAGAGAGAGAAGGAAGGTGAGTTGTATGTTATTTCATGATGGGTGTTGACATCAATGAAAAAGGGGGATATTTGTCAATAATGCGTGAGTGGATGAAGTTCCTCAATAGTCTAAGTGATAATGACAAAGTGTGTAATATGCTTGTCCTGGTATGCTTAAAGTATGTTTGGTTGATCTTAATTTTTGGCATGGTTAGAGATGTTCAAGGATGAGTGTGGTGATTTAAGGATGTGAAAGGGATCCTATAAAAATTCAATAATGCCTTGAGTTCTTATGTGCATTTGTAGATTTCATCTAGTTGATCATTATTATTATCTATAAATTTTTGATCTAGTGGTAGAAAATATGAGTAGGTAGTTTTATGACATCACCATTACCATGTATGGATGAGTCAAGAGGATTTTTTCATATGGTTATGATAACATTTATGCCTAGTTATTATGTGATAAATTTTACATCATCTACTAAAGTACATCAAAATATATGCAAGTACAAAGTTGGCCTTTTAGGCAATTCTTGACTTTATTGGCTCTATGGTAAAAAAATATGAGTGAGAAAATTGATGGAATTATATCTCAATCATGCAAAGGTTTCAAGATCAGTTTGACACATGGTTGGATTCTCCTATGTGAGGATATCATATGGTCCAAATTTTATAACATGTGCTTAAGAAAAGCAAAAGATATGGAGGTACAACTTTGACCTTACAAATAGATTGAAAAGGTTCCCACACTTAGTCATTTTTTCAAAAGTTAAAGTTAGAGCAAACATCGATGGAGCACATTGCTCCAAGAAGTTAGGAATTAGCAAGATGGCACCAAGTGTTAAATGTTTAATGTTGAATAGAGATAAATATATATCTCCTTATAAGGATCAATGGTGAGTAGGTGATCATATAGATAGTGATCAATGGTATGCTTTAAATTCAAGAGGTTAAAGTGATAGTTGTCAAGCATAGTTAAAGATAGGACAATATTGAAGAGATCAATGGAGTGCATGAGGTGAAAGTTGTCACATTACATGAGATGAGGTCAACTGTTTGAGGGTTAACATTTGGGTATTGGTGCACTATGCATTAAATTTTAGAGAAGATTAACAGTGCATGTTTAATGTGAGTAATAAGGACATGAGATGCAAGCATCATGTTTGATATTTAATTGTGACCATTTTCTTTTGAATATTTGAATTTATAAAGGAAAAACTAGTGATCTGTATTTTGGCTATATCTTTCAATCTATATAGAATTTTCTCATGGTGTAAAAAAAATTTATAGATCACTCCAAGTCACATCTACATATATAGATTTGAATATCTGAAAGAGTGTACATACATAGTTATAAAGGTTCAAAGTTGACTGTGTGTTCATGTGTATTTTACAAGTAACCCAACAAGATTTTTTGAGCTTGTTTTGATATTGCTTTGATATTGTTTTGATATCTATTGATGAATTTGATGTTGGGGAATGATTTAGACTCCATGAGGATGATATATTTGCATTAGGAAGGTTTTACTAACCATATGCAGTATGAACAGAGGACTAGAAGTCAACTATGTATTCATTTATGGTGACTGTGTGCACAAAATATTGTTTGAGTAAATTATGCTTAAGCAGAAGGATATTATGTTAGTTTTTGGCACAAGTTTGAAATATATATCATATAGAATGGGTCCATACTTTTTTAAGTGGTCTTGTGTTCTTTTTTTGTTTTATTAAGTGTTAAATGGGTGAATAGGTCTCCATGAGACCTATAAGAGCTACAAGGGCCTAATTGAAAGGTGTAGTTGCTTAAGGGTGACCCATAGATGCTATGGATGACCTATAAAGATTGTTTTGATCCATGTCTTGACATGAGATATATCTTAAGGGATAATTCATGCCTAATGGCTGACCAAGGTGTTGATTATCATGTATGCTCTATAAATATTGGAACTAAAATTGATGGTTTCTAGACTTTGTGTGAGACTTTGAGGGTTAAGCAGATGTGGATCCAAGTGAAGGAGAGAACCTTTGAAAGATAAGGTAAAATATAGTGAGAACCAAAAAATATTAAAGAGAATTAGACATGTTTATTTGATCAAGGTGATGAAGGTGATCACATAGGTCATTAGACCTAATAAGCTTAAAAGAGGTAGAATGAGTGAGTATGCTCATGAGACTATTTGAGAGAGTGTGTATGGTGAGCAAAGGAAAGGTGAAGGATATGTGTTCCCTATATATGAGTTAAAAAGAAGAATATATTGAAAACTATTTATATAACTTATAGGTCATAATTTTATTAGCATAATAGTGCTCTTGATGTTTGAGTATGAGCTAAGGTGAAAATTGATAATCAAAAATCCATCATTAGGTGTTGAAGACATCAATTTAAAGGTGGATGTGTCCATAAGTGTTGTTGTGGTAGCTCAGCATCTAAAGGGGTTATTACCTCCTTGCAAGGTGAAACTTGTTAAAGGTCTAGCTATTGTGGCAGCTCAACTAGATAGGTGTGATAGCACCTTGTGAGATTATAGTCTCACTAAATAAGGGATGATAGTCCCTTGATAAGTTTTATCTAGTATAAATTAGTTCTTGTTTTAAAATATAGTAGTCTAATTTTAGGTTCCAGTGGGTTTTCTCTCCCAAAAGGTTTTCCCACATATGTCTTATGTTATGTGTTTAATCTTGCATTATCTCTCTTATTCATAGCTATGAATGATATATATGCTCCATGAATGTATGTATTGAATGATTAAGGGTTTGAAGGAATTGGGTTTGAATTATATTATCTAAGCTCACTGATTCACCCCCCCCCTTTTAATGGCTTGTACCTCTAATAGTGGTCTTATAATCTAAGTTCATTCTAAAAGATATTATAATTATGGAATACCTTTGTCATTAATGTCAAATGAGGAGAAAGATTAGAAAAGATAAGAAAAGGGGCAAGATTAGAAAGGGAGATAAGAAGGAAGAACTAGGACTAATAGATGATTACCATCAAGAGTGGTTGACATAGTTTTTTTAGTATGTTTGTCATCAATGACAAAGGGAGAGATTGTTGAAAATTGTCATTGATTAAGAGAGATATTTTTGAGCATTATCATTGAGTGTTGATCTTTGATATTTAGTTTTTTCATTGATGTAAAAATTTCTAATGAAGATGCATGGTTGTTTCATTGATGTCAATCTAATATCATTAATGTCAAATATTCTTATGAAGATGTTTATTCAACTAAGCCTTGAGGTAACATGATGAAATGAGTGAGCTCTGAAGAAGAATTTATGTGATCTAAAGATCTGTGTGAGCATTTTTGAAGATGATTTAAATGAGCTATGAAAATGAGCATGATCCAAAGAACACTTGATAGTGTTTGATCATGAGAGATTTTTTTAAGGATGTACATGAGGTTTTGAGGACCTTGTTATTGATTAAAAGGTTAGCTCTAAAGATCTATGTATTCATATCTAAAGATGCTACAAATATCCTAGTCATGCTTTGAATATCTATAAGTAGTTTCAAATAAGTTCCATTAAAGTTATGAAGAAGAGTGAGTGTACAAGGTTGTTTGAGCATACACAAGAGGCATTGAACACATGATAATTTCAAGGTGAAGACTACATAATGGCTAAAAGGTCAAATTCAAGGCATAATAAGACTTATAGTTCAAGGCTTAGAAAGCAAGAAGAGAGATGGTGCCTAGATAATGTAACAAAATTAGTTTCCATAGCATGAGTTAATAGGTGAACATTGATAGAGGTGAGTCAAGTTGTTTTAAGTGCATGAATTTTTAGATAAAGTTTGTAATAAAAGGCTTGAAAAGGTGATTCAAGTTTTTTAAAATAAATAGAATGAAGAGTTGTCTACTTGAAAAGGTTTTCTCAGTGTGTATTGACATGTGCATCTTCTACATAAGATCCTAAGTTATTCATGGTAGATGAGGAAGCATTCTAGCTAAAAGTTCTAAGCATTGGTTTCTAGAAAGAAGAGCTAATTTTTATGAATGATCGTTAAGACTGGAAGATGGTTTAAACCCTCATAAAACCCTAACTATGACTTGATGTTGAAAATATTATTCTAAAGAGCTTAAAATAATTTGATATGATAAAATAAGTGATTGAATTTTGAATTCAACTCTCATAGGCATCTCTAAATGTGACCGGTTTCTCAAGTGAGTGAGAAGATCCTACAAAAAGCATTTATCTTTCAGAGATTTATTTTAGCAGATAAATTTGACTAAGTCAAAGTTAATAAGTGGATGAAAATCAAAGTGTGATACTTTTAATTGTTGTTTATTAATATTTATGGATAGGTTCCAAATCTCAGGTGTGCAAAGTTGGTGATCAAAGTTGGCTAGTCGCTAACAAACCAAGTGGTGCAGATAGTAAGGAAATTAGATAGATGTCAGAGGATTTTTTTGATATGTTTCCATGTGAGAGTAATGCATTATAATGCATGATAATGTTATTTGGGTCTTAAATTATCTATCCATGCTTTTCAAAATCCTAGAAGTCAATGTCATAGGTTAAAACATTAAAGCCAAAATGGCTTATCTGGCTTAGTAGAGTCTATGAAAGAGAAGGTTAGACGATTAGTTTGTAAGACCAATAGTTTTCATTAGAACTCATGATCTAATTGATTGATGTTTCTCTGAGGATGTTTTAAGTTCATATTCATGCATTTAAATCCCTTGAATGTATTCCATCATATGTTAGATGTTCATGTTTTCTTGACTATGTTTTAGAGACAGTTGGCAATTCTGAGTGAACATATTACATAAAAATGTTTGAACCTGTTTACCTTGAGTTGAATCATAAAATTAAGTTTGTGATGACATTTAGGTAATGAGGTTCCTAAATATGTATTTTTTCCATGGTTATTTTTAAAAATTTAGTATATGTTTCAGTTGTTCAAGACAAAGTTTATGTATATGCACAAGCTTTTTATAAGCAATGATTTGACAAAGGGTTCAAGTGGTAGTTCAACCTAAAAGGTATTATGGACCTAATGTAAAGCTAGATAAGTTATATTAGAGTGGATTATGACTATTTCCTACCCTATGAGGTATTTATATATGATTTAATAAATATCAAAGGGTAACATGTTTTTAAGAAGATATATTAGGTCTCCATAAGCCTAAAAGAGGAGTAAGGGATAATTGATGTATGGCCAACATATTGTAATGATTGATTCATGATTAAGGAATGATATTTTCAATATGAAAATACCTAGTCATGGCTAAACTAATTTATTTGAATATGTGGTCTGTTAGATACCCAACCAAAGAACTCTATCACCGCCTTTGTTGGGAATTATGGAAGCACACAATTGATTACCAAATACAAGCAACTTAATATGCGGAATTAGCCAGAATCAAAAAGTAACTAGAATTCAAAAATAACACAGAATATGAGAGACAATACACAACTTGTATTAATACTCATATAGAAAAGAATACAATAAAGATCCGCCACACTCTTCCAACTTGCAGAGGCTTCCCACACCTCAAGTGTACAGTACTTCTTTCCTCAAAGCTCTCTCTCTCTCTTAAGGTCACAACACACAAATCAAACACAGAGTTGCTGTTCACCTCCAACCAGTCAATATTCACTACTGCCAGTACTCCAGTGCTCCACACACACCACAAGTGCTCCACGCACTCCAAGTACACAAACATACTTCAAGTAGATCTTCCTTAAACTGCAACAACCTGCAACCCAATCTAATCTTACTTATGGAAGGAACTGCCTTGCCTTCCTCTTTGCTCTCTTTTTGAGTACACATTGTACTCCAAGTAGACCCTACCTGATTCTGCTCCCTGTTGTGTTGCTATCCTCCCTGATCTTGCACACCTATAAATCAATCTGGTTCTACACACCTGCAAACTTGGATCATGCACACACATACACCTACAGATCAATGATCTTACTTACCCATGTAGATATCCTAAAGAAGTCATGCACACCTGTTGACCAAGATCCTACACCCCTGAAGAATCCTGCTAACTCTCCAAAACTAGCACCCACCTTGGTACTGCTGTGGAACTAGGAGGAACACCCTTGCTCACCTCACACACAGAAGGAGCTAACTTTGCTCAACTCAAACTAGCACACCTTACAATATAGCCTATGAGTCTCTTAAATAGATCTCATGCAAACAATAATTAGACACCTAATTACAATAATTAGATCCACAGTTTCTATTCTAAAATTGGCTCTCAACATGCAAACACTTGGTTCATTAACTAACTGCCTGTAACACTCGCAACTCAAACTGCATAGGTGATCGACATCAGTCCCTATCTACCTAGAGGTAACTGACATCGGCCGATCCTTGACTGACATCGGCTACATTTCTGTCTTACCCTGTCGATGTCGATTGGCCTGACTGATGCCGATGTCTGTGACACTCAGCAACCTCCTCTAATGACCTCCTCCATGTCTGCATCAGTGAAGCTTTTATCTCCATAACCTAACAATCTCCCACTTGGAGATAAACAGCTGCACTGTACCTATACCTGTACCTCATCTAATCTATTTCCTAGCTTGTATCCCTCTTCAAGATCAACCTTGAAGACCAACCACCACAACCCCTATGGTGCACCTCCTATCATCCGAGTACCCTACCACATCCAAACCTACAAACCCATATAGTGAAGTCCTGACCTTGCATAGCATGAATCCCTACTATTGGTCCCTCTCAAATACCTGAGAACCCACTTCCCTGAATTGGCTCCTAACTCTCTGATAGCTCCCACTGCTTGGGAAAACTCAAGTCTATACCAGACCTCATGTGATTTCAGACACTGAATTGTCTAGCCCTTAGTGTGCTCCAGTTCTGCATCTTGCATAATGAACCTCGCCAACACCTGATTCACATCAGCTCCCACTAGAGACAAAATCAACCTGTGCTCTTCCATGTCTCCCATGCCAAAGAATTTTGTTGCTCCAAATTCCTCATGACATGCCACTGAACTAACCTTACCCTTAGCTCAGCAAAACCCTGTATGTATAAACCTACTAGCTAGCATACCATCCACATACAGTAACAAAATGATGTCACAACTCATCATCCACCTGGTAAGACAAACATAATGGTTACACTGACATTGACTAAAGCTCTGCTTTGTCATCCACCTGGTACCACCTGTCAGTCTTGTCCCACTGTCCTGTAGCTTCTTCAAGACCATATGACCTGGCCTTTTGTCTCACGTGTCCATTCACTCTATTCTTCAACTAAGGAATCCATTCATCTCTGTGCTTTTCATACCCGCTAGCAACCCTACCAAATCTCCCGCTTGGTTCTGCATCTTATTCCTGCCATGCTCCCACTGTTTCCTAGATCCTTCTTGCTCTGCAATCAACAATGAGTTTAAAGAAGAGGAACAACAAATTTGAGTCTTACTTACCACCTTCAATCCTCCATATGGGCATTTGAGACTCCTTGACAGCTTGCTATCCACCCAAAATCTGTTACAGTGACCGACCTCGGTCACCACATAGTTTGCATCCGATCGACGTCAGTTCCATGCACCTATCCTGACTACCAACTCTACCGATGTTAGTGTCTCCAATTTCCGATGTCAGTCCTCCTAACCGACGTCGGTCTTACTTATTGCTGACATCGATCCTCCTGACCGACGTCGGTCTTACCCTTCCTGACATCACCAGCTTCAGTTTGCACATGACCGACATCGGCACCTGTCTATTCGATGCTGGTTCCTCCTGATCGATGCTGATATTTGTGTTTGCCTGTGAGTGATGACTTTTTACCTGCGAGCTCTTTTAAATCAAAAACCTATGTCCAAACTGCCCTACTCAGAAGTATCCAACCCCATCCACTGGTCTCTGTCTATCATCTCTTCCAAGAACACCAAGGCTTTCCAGTTCTTAAGCCTATCAAACACATATGTCTTCCACTTAAGAACATGCATCTCCTTCTTGCTCATATGACCAAGCCTACAAAGCCATGTCTCCGCAATAGAAGAAGAATCAGTAATAAAAAAAGTAGATAAAGAGTACCTATTTTCTTACCACCAGCTAATTTAAGTGCATCCGTTATGAGAGTTCTTGTGCATCTCTCATCACCCAAATTTTTTGAATAAATTAGCCACATCTTCAAATCTGGGACCTGCATGACCTTCTTCAACACCCATGTGTTGGCCACCTGCAATTTTAGCTTCGCTTCCCCTTTGCCAATTCTTTGGCAAGGCTCACTAGCTCCTCTCCTTAGGGCTGCATGGAAAGAGGCAACAGAATCTATAAACCAAGATTCTACTTTATCCAAGAAACATACTAGAGCATCCTGTGCAACAACCCCTATAACATCTGCATCTTCAGTTCCTTCATGCTGATCAGCTACCAACCAACAATCTTCTTTTCCTTGCTCTTTCTTTTCATAGGACCATAAGTGACCATCTATGCTTTTCAACTCCTCCATTCTTAACTTACTTTCTTCTGCCAATTCTCTACTCCCACTCAATCAGAAACCCCTGAGAGTGACCTGTAACCAAACACAAAACCGCTCCCTGCAACCTTAGCTCTGATATCACTTTGTTAGATACCCAACCAAAGAACTCTATCACTGCCTTTGTTGGGAATTATGGAAGCACACAATTGATTACCAAATACAAGCAACTTAATATGCAAAATTAACCAAAATCAACAAGTAACTAGAATTCAGAAATAACATAGAATATGAGAGACAATACACAACTTGTATTAATACTCATACAGAAAAGAATACAATAAAGAGCTGCCACACTCTTCCACCTTGTAGAGGCTTCCCACACCTCAAGTGTATAGTACTTCTTTCCTCAAAGCTCTCTCTCTTACGGTCATAACACATAACTCAAACACAGAGTTGTTGTTCACCTCCAACCAGTCAGTATTCACTACTGCTAGTACTCCAGTGCTCTACGCACACCACAAGTACTCCATGCACTCCAAGTACACAAACATACTTCAAGTAGATCTCCCCTAAACTAAAACAACCTGCAACCCAATCTGATCTTACTTATGGAAGGAACTGCCTTGCCTTCCTCTTTGCTCTTTCTGAGTACACACTATACTCCAAGTAGACCCTGCCTGATTCTACTCCCTATTGTGTTGTTGTCCTCCCTGATCTTTCACACTTGCAAGTCAATATGGTTCTACACACCTGCAAACTTGGATCATGCACACACATACACCTGCAGATCAATGATCTTACTTACCCATGTAGATCTCCTAAAGAAGTCATGCACACCTGTTGACCAAGATCCTACACCCCTGAAGAATCCTGTTGACTCTCCAAAACCAGCACCCACCTTGGTACTGTTATGGAACTAAGAGGAACACCCTTGCTCACCTCACACATAGAAAGAGCTAACTTTGCTCAACTCAAACTAGCACACCTTACAATATAGCCTATGAGTCTCTTAAATAGATCTCATGTAAATAATAATTAGACACCTAATTACAATAATTAGATTCACAGCTTCTAGTCTAAAATTAGCTCTCAACATGCAAACACTTGGTTCGTTAACTAACTACCCATAACACTCACAGCTCAAACTACATAGGTGACCGACGTCGGTCCCTGTCTGCTTGGAGGTGACTGACGTCGGCTGATCCCTGACTGATGTCGATTGCATTCTTGTCTTACCCTACCGACATCAGTTGGCCTAACCGACGCCGATGTCTGTGACACTCAGCAACCTCCTCCAATGACCTCCTCCATGTCTGCATCAATGAAGCTTTTAGCTCCACAACCTAACATGGTCGACTAATAAGGATAGATTAAATGACTTGTATAAAAGTAAGGAAGTTTATACCTATTTGGTATGCTAAGAGAGAAGAGTAGAAGAGGATAAGCGAATGATATAAATAATTGGTGAGAATAATGAGGTCATGAAGACCATCAAATAAATTTTATGAATATATAATATAGGTTATTCATATGAGGATCAAGGTTAGAAGACCTAATCAAGCCATGAAGAGGGTTAGTTGAGTGAAGAAAACTGAAGGTGATTTTGAGAGGGATTGAAGAGGGTAAAGAGATAAAGGAGTGGATCACCATATATTATTGAAGAAATAAGGGTTTTTTAAGGTGATCAAACAATTAGGTGTTTGAGTTGGTATTGATTCATCTATGGTTTTGTGCCTTCTTGAAAGTGGGTACTTGTTAAAGCCTAGTTGAGTTAGTGTTGAGCTAGTTAGGGTTAGTGCTTCATGTGAAGTTAGTGTTTCACTAAATATTGATGTTTGTATTATAAGACTATAGTCTATTCAATTCATCAGTGTGTTTCTTTCCCATAGAGGTTTTCTCATGTTTATTTTGTGTTCATGTATTTCATGCTCTTATGATTTGATGCTTATTCTTGTTAAGATGTGCATGATTGTTAAAAAGGTTCATACATAGTTAAGTGAAATTGAATGAAAATTTTTGAAGAATAATTCACCACAACCCCCATCTCATTCATATTTTTTCCAAAAATTGGTATTAGATTAGGTCCTTTAGATCAAGATTGATAGCCTAAAGGAGATCCTAAAAATCAAGGATGACTAGTTAGCAAGCTCAAGGTGGTTTTTCTACCAATAAGGCTTCATTGTTCAATGGATCTAGCTATGCCTTTTAGAATGTTAGAATGAAAATATATATGATTTCACAAGTACATGATATTTGGTAGTTAGTTATAGATGGTTATATTTCACCTTTGATTTTACCAATAGATGCATCAGGTAAGAAGGCCAGTGAAAATAACTACGAGGCAATGAATGTCATCCTATGTGGCCTATCAGAGATAGAACTTGTAAAAGTAATGCATTATGTTTTATCCAAAGAAATATGGGACAAACTGAATACCATATATGAAGGAGACATCAAGTTAAATATAGACAAGTTGTAGACCCACAAAAAATAGTTTGAAAGTCTGAAGATGAAATGATTGCATCCTACCTATTGAGGGTTGATAAAGTTGTCAATATCATAAGAGGATTGGAAGAATAATTGAAATATTTTATTATTTTTCAAAAAGAATTGGGATCACTAACTCCTAATTTTGACTCTAAGGTCTCTACAGTAGAAGAGCTGAAAATTTTGGACAAGCTAGAGATGGATGGGCTTCATGGCATCTTGACTAGCTATGAGATGAGATCAAATGAAGGAAGACCTCTCAATAAGGAATCAACTTCCAAGGTTGAAAATAATTCAAAAGCCAAAAATTTTAAATATGAGTTATGTTTAGATATTTATGATGATGAACTCATAGCTATGTTTTATAGACAGTTGAAGTTTGGCTCAGGAAAGTACAAGGGTAAATTATCCCTTAAATGTTTCAACAATGATAAGATTAGTCACTTTGCAACCAAGTGTCCTAATAAGGATAGTTTTTAGCATAAAGAATATTATGGAGATGACATAAAATCCTATAAGTTTGACATGAAAAAGAGGGACTTAAATAAGAATGAAGGAATAAAAGGGCCATTCAAAAATAAGATGACTTTTTATACTAAAGAAAATAGCTCACGTGATGTAAATAATTCAGACACATCTAATAGTGATGATGGTAGTAATGAATCTGAACATGACAATAATGAAACTTTGTTTATAAGTATAAAATCAATAAAATAAGGGTTATTTAAATGATAAAGGCATTATGATTGATGCATAATTAGATGTAAATGTATACTATGACAGTCAAGAAGGAGAAGTTGAAGTGGATCTTGAAGCAAACCTCATGAGTTCCCTAGAAAAGTTGAATCTTGTGAAGAAGAAGAAGAAACTAAAATATTTAATATATGAATATGAGGATCATATTGGATTATTTGAATAAATAATGAGAAAAAATTCTGAGTATGAAGAGATCATCCAACAAGTTGAAACCTAGATAGAGATTGTGGTAGCAAGCCTAAAGGCTAAAGAAAAAGATTGTAACAGATATGAAACTAAAATAGAATCTCTAAGAGATATGTTGGATCAAGCATCTAACAAGGTGAAGATATTTGTGAAATTTAAAAAGAGAACTGAGGCTCTAGATGATATTTTAAGCAGTCAAAATTCTAAAAGTGACAAGATGGGTCTTGGATTCAAAGAAGTGATCCAAAACTGAGAAGTTTTGGTTGATAAATATCACAATAACATGAAAATAACACAGTAACAATGAATTCTCTGAGAAGAGATGTAGTATTACTCAAAATCGCAATACAAATATATGCTTATCTCTGGGAAGAGATGTCTGTCTTCACATTTCGAGTTACCTCTTCTTTTATACACAATTTGAAAGCATGGGGAGGATGTGGAAGGTCACCAATATTGAGGGAGATGAAGTGGTACGACTTCCAATATTTAAAACAATACATAATTCGAGGAATTACTATTTTTAGAAACTTACTATTTTTAGACAGCACTATTAAAATTGAAATTTGAGGCACTTCCGTTGGGTTTTTAGGGGTGAAAATTCATTGAGCAAATCTCATGCCATTTCATGACGTTCCCCTCATTCTTAGCTTTCCAACGGTTCAAACGGCGAGTCAATTAGAGCTACGGTGCAAAAGTTATGGCTCCCAGAAGTTTCGTCATCAATTGGGGTCGAACTGTCACCCGAATTGTCGCCTAAATTGATGCCTGGATCATTCCTCCCTCCTTGAAAAGCAATGGTCCCCATTGCGTCAATGCTCCCCATCAAGTGTGGTAGTTGTTTCTTGATTTGATTCTCTGTGAGCCACTCACCTTGATGGCTAAGCTGACCCCTTTTGACCACTCGATAAAGCAGAATAGAACGTCCTCTGGTTGTCTTCATCCAGGTATCCACAATATGATCCTCTTCCACTGGAGCAAAACTCTATGGATCAAGTTCATCAATGTCGAGTTGTTCTACTACAATTGAAGTGTCTAAGAGAGGTGGATGATATGGCTTGAGGAGCTCCACATTGAATATTGGATGCAGACCAAGGTAGGCTGGGAGGTTCAACTCAAAAGCATTTTCTCCAACTCTTCTGGTGATGGTGTATGGACCATATCGTAGAGGCCGGATCTTTCTGTGTGGGCCTGCAAGTCATTCCTTCTGGAACCGCAACCAGACCTTGTCACCCACAGCAAAATGGTGTGCAATCATGTGTTTATCATGGCATTGCTTGTACTTTTGATTCATCTTCTCCAAGATGTCATGAACTTGTTGCTGGAGGTGTTGCATTTGTTCAATAAACTTTGTAGCTTTTGCTGCCTCAGATCTTCCATGAGGTGTGTATTCCATGGTGGAAAATGGAACTGCTATATCAACTGGTGCCATGGGTTGGAACCCAAAACATACTTGGAATGGACTGTGCTTGGTCAAGCTGTGTAGTGCCCGATTATATCCATGTTGTATGAAAAGAAGTCCCTCATCCCATGTGCGTGGATGTTTGGAGTGGTACATCCAAATCATGTGAACAATCAAGTAGTTTACCACCTCTGTTTGACCATCAATCTGTGGATGGAAGGCTATGGACTTCATCAGCTTAGTATCCATCATCTTCCATAGAGTGGACCAGAAGATGCTCAAAAACCTGCTATCTCGATCTGAGACAATGGACTTGGAAAGACCAAAATGGAGCCATACATGACTAAAATATAGTTGAGCAGTTTCCTCAGTAGATATATTTTTTTTACAGGCAATCATGATAGCCATTTTTGAAAAATGATCAACTACCACAAAAATATAGTCCTTACCATGTTTGGAAGTGGGCAAACCTGATAGAAAATCCATTGAGATGGATTCCCAAGGCCTAGTTGGTTCTGGCAATGGCATGTACAATCCTTGCTTCTTATTTGTCAACTTGGCTATCACACATGGTGTGCAAGATTTGAGATATCTTTCCACATCCTTTCGCATATGGGGCCAGTAGAAGTGTTTTTGAAGAACTGCCAATGTTTTCTCAATACCAAAGTGTCCAGCTGTCCTACTGAAGTGTGCTTCCCATATCATATTTTGTTGCTCTGCAACTAGAACACAGATGTGTCCCATATGATAGAGGACATTATCTTGCAAATAGAAATCAGAAACATGTGTACCTTTTTGAAGTGCTTGATATGTAGCAGCAAAGGTAGGATCTGCTTCATACAAGGTACCCCAAGTGGCAGTCTCATGTCTGCATAGGTCCAAAACTATTGTGAGTGTAGTAATTAGTGGGCAGCTTAGACAATCTACAGCTGTATTTGAGCTCCCCTTTTTGTGTTTGATTATCAGGTGGAATTGTTGAAGATATGTGGCCCACGTCTGATGTCTCTCATTTCGGAGCTTGCTTTGTGTCTGGATGAATTCCAATGGTTTGTGGTCAGTGTGGATGACCATTTCTTTTCCCAAGATGTAGTGTTTCCATTGTTTGCAGGCTTGCATAATGGCATAGAGCTCCTTATCATATGTTGGATATTTCCTGACTGTATCAGTGAAAGTTTCACTATGATATGCAACAGGATGGCCATGTTGCATGATGATAGCTCCCATGGCATATTCAGACGCATCTGTCATCAACTCAAAAGGTTGATGCAAATCTGGCAAGGCAAGAATAGGGGCTGAGTAGAGTCTGTTCTTCAAATTCTCAAATGCCCTTTGCTGTATTTCACCCCACTAAAATGTAGCTTTTGTTCCTCCTTTAGTCACTTGGGTTAGTGACCAAGCAACATGTGAAAATCCAAGAACAAACCTGTGGTAGAAATTTGCAAGACCCAAAAATATATGAAACTCTGTGAGGGTCCTTAGTGTGGGCCATTCTCGAATAACCCAAATCTTTTCTGGATCAACATGGACCCCTTCCGCATTCACAACATACCCGAGGTACTGAATTGTTGTCATCCCGAATGTGCATTTGTCAAGATTTGCATACAACTTGTGCTCCCGAAGAGTTTGAAGCACCTTACGAACATGTTGCAAATGTTCTTCCCATGTTCTGTTATAGATGAGTATGTCATCTAAGTAGACAACCACAAATGAGTTGGTGAAGGGTCATAGGATGTCATCCATCATCCTCATGAAGGTTGCAGGTGCATTAGTTAAGCCAAAAGGCATAACCAACCATTCAAAGAGCCCCTCCTTAGATTTGAATGCAGTCTTCCAGACATTAGTGGGATTGATGGGAATTTGGTGATAACCAGATTTGAGATCAATTTTGGTGAAGAACTTCGCACCATGGAGCTGGTCTAGTAGGTCATCAATCCTGGGGAGAGGATAGCGATTCTTCACAGAGATTTTATTCAGGGCTCGATAGTCAATACAAAGCCTCCATGTTCCATCTTTCTTCGGTGCCAAGACAATTGGGCTACCACAAGGTGAAGAGCTTGGCCTGATGTGACCCTTTTGGATCAATTCTTGAATCTATCTTTTTATCTCATCATTCTCTAAAACTGATCTGTGATACACAGGACTGTTAGGCAAAGGTGATCCTGGGATCAAATCGAAAGAATGTTTTACTTGGAAATGTAGTGGAACTCCTATAGGTGACTTGAATAAGTCATCATATTCTCCTGTGATGCATCCTATTTGCTTCTATTATTGTGTTGATTGCATAGTCAGGACTGCAACATCAGCCTTCGTGGATTTTTGTGGCTTGACCACCATGAGGACAAATTGCTTTGTTTTCTCCACCAATCTCTTACATTGCTTCGCACTGATCAGGGAGACAGATGTGGGAGGTGGTACCTCTAGTACCCTATAGCGCCATTTTCCAAGGGTGAGGGTAATCCTTCGAGTTCGTGATTCATAGATGCCATGTCGCTCATACATGAATTGCTGACCAAGGAGTACATCACAAACATCTAGATTGACTACATCACACAAGACTTCATCTTAGAATGGTTTTATGGCATATGAAAGAAGACACTGATGGGTGACACAGAGGTCTCTCCCTGGGCTTAACCATCCAATAATATAGGGCTTTGGATTAGGCTTCACAGATAGATTTAGACTTTTCACCACTTTAGCAGAGATTAAATTCTTTTGACTCCCACTATTAAGAATGAAATGTAAAGGCGTACCTTTTACCCACAGTTTGGAGTGGAACAATCTTTCCTTGTCATCTGGTCTTTCTCCACGGTTCTGTGATGAAGTGACAATAGTGTCAGGCTCAGCATCTACAATTTCTTCTTCATCCTCTTCGACTGTGGGTTATGTATGAGGTAGAGTAGTGGATGTCGAGTATTGTGACTCAGAAAGCAATGACTTGATGGCTCGACATTCTTCTTTGGAGTGAGTCCCAGTTTTGTGGTAATCACACCATTTTTCAACCTTCCCTTTCTGAGATTTCTTATCCTGAAACTCCTTTTGCTTCCAATTTGGGCCTCATGTTTGACCTTCCTTATCACTTTTCCATTTTGAGGGTTGACTCTTCGTATTCTTTCTGCCATTCTTCTATTCAATCTTCACTGCAAATTTGTATGCCTCACCAAGGGTTTCCAAATTGAAGAGTTCCATTTCCCCCCGTATGTACCATTGTAGTCCACCATGATATTTGAGAGTCTTATGTTTCTCACTTTCTTGAATACCCAACCTTGCAGACAAAGAATGAAAAGTGTCTGTGTAATCTTGAATAGATTGGTCCTTACCTTGGCAAAGTTGTTGCCACTGTATGTAGAGATCATCATATGCTCCGATGGGATAGTACTCTTCTTTCACTGCTTCTACAAAATCATCCCAGGTAGGTTCTGCCTCAAGGCCAATGTCATCTGTGCTGAACCTCTTTTTGCACACTTCCCACCAATTTTTCACAGGTAATGTTGATTTTAAAAGAGCAAAAGTAATCTTTTCTCCATCGATGAACTTATTTACAGAGAAGTAGGAAGACAGTTGATCTAACCAATTTTCTACTGCATCAGTATTGATTTTACCTTCAAATGTAGGAATATCAAAATTTACCTGGACCTTGAAGGGTGTTGGGGCACTGAAAGGTCATTCCCTGGATGAGGAGCCAGGAAGTGGAGCCGTGGAGCCAAGATTTCCCATCGAAAGTGTTTGAAGAATTTGGGCAAATTATTGCAGCATCTGTGCTTGTTGCCATTGGAGGGCCTCATTCACCATTTCCTTAAAATGATCGGATGTCTCGGTGTTGTTCGCCATTTGAGGTTGTCTGGAGTGAACAGGTGGAAAATTTGGAAGCTCTGTTGTTTTCCACCCAAGCTTCTTATAGCCTGACCTCGTCCTCGGGATCATAGACTCTCAAGACAAACCGCTCTGATACCACTGATCCAAAACTCAAAATTTTTGGTTGATAAATATCACAATAACATGAAAATAACATAGTAACAATGAATTCTCTGAGAAGAGATGTAGTATTACTCAAAATCGCAATACAAATATATGCTTATCTCTGGGAAGAGATGTCTATCTTCACATTTCGGGTTACCTCTTCTTTTATACACAATTTGAAAGCATGGGGAGGATGTGGAAGGTCACCAATCTTGAGGGAGATGAATTGGTATGACTTCCAATATTTAAAACAATACATAATTTGAGGAATTACTATTTTTAGAAACTTACTATTTTTAGACAGCACTATTAAAATTGAAATTTGAGGCACTTCCGTTGGGTTTTCGGGGGCGAAAATTCATTAAGCAAAGCTCATGCCATTTCACGACGTTCTCCTCATTCTTAGCTTTCCAACGGTTCAAACGGTGAGTCAATTGGAGCTACGGTGCAAAAGTTATGGCTCTCGGAAGTTCCGTCATCAATTGGGGTGGAACTGTCACCCGAATTGTCGCCTAAATTGATGCCTGGATCAAGAAGACCAAAAGAAGGAACCTCAAGATAAAAATAAGATTTTTGAAGACAAGAAGGTCAACATGAAAAGACCTATCAGATAGCCTAATGCTATAAGGTATGATAAATCTATCACTGGTTGTTATTTTCATGCAGTCAGTTTGGTCATAGAGAAAGAGAATGTAGAAGACCTTCAAAGAATGAATACTCATGAACTATGAAAGAAGTAATTGGTCAAAGGGTTATCATGGTCATCATTAATCAAATAGTATGTATAAGGTGGTCTATTACATCTATCATAATTTAGGACATATGGAAAGATAATTATATAAAAGAGTTAGAATATCATCAATTCAAATCAAGAAGTTTGAAGCCCCTAGAATTCAAGAAAGAAGAAAAATGAAAGTATAGAAACCAAAGGCAATAAAGGTGAGTCAAGATCAACTCGTAAACCAAGGTGGATTTTTTTCTAATATAGAGCATAAAATAGAAGTGAAAGAATGTCAAGAACACTTGTTATATGCATGTGTTGATCAGGCAGACAAATAAAAGAAGAAAGATGACAAGGTGGATGATGAAAAGGTCAAATCAAAGGTCAAGCCTAAGTTGACAGTCAAGCCTAGAAGAATGTGGAAGAATATTAAGGCTTGTAAATATATGTAAATGTGGGAATCTCCTAAGTTCATATTATTTTAGTGCCCTTTGAAAAAGGGGTGTCTCCATTAAGCTTCATGGAGACATTCTTGTATCAACAGAAGCATGAGGGTGCAGAAAAAGAAGATTTCTTTTGATAAGATTCTAGGTTTTATATATTACAAGAAAGGAGATGAAGATGGATATTATCCATTCTTATGTTGATAACTCTATGGTTTGAAGTGTATAAGGAAGAATGATGAGATATCTATGGTTGTTATCAAGTATTTAAAGTCAAAATATACAAGTTATTGGCATATAAGAAGTAACCTTTTGATATTTGTTTGTTATGAGAAATTGATCTAGATTTTTTAAGACAAAGGGGGATTCCCTACTTGTACAATTGGTATCTAGTATGGGATAGCCTTGTGTGTGATCAAGAGTTTGATCTTTTTCAGCCATGTCAAGAAAGGTATGTGATCTTGATTTCCTATTTCTTATAAAAGAATATATGCTTGGTCTAAGGGGGAGCTTGGTATCTCTATTTGTATTGTAAAGAAAGTGATTTATTTTTAATATACATGGAGTTAATGAGATATTGTGTCTAAGATTATTTATAAACTTTGTTTGTTGATATTTTGATGAATCAACTGGGTGAGTGACCTGATAGAGAATTTTTTTAATAAGGGTTATCATAAGTGGTTGACATAGTTTCTGAAGACTATGTGCCATATAGTGTATTTGAAAGATAGTATCAGCTCACAAGGAAAGAGTAGGATTTTAGTAGTTATAGATGATCTTTTGATATCTACTGCTAATAGAAGCATGGTGGATGCTTGAATTGAGGGAGAAATATTCAAGTTGTTAACTGAGCTTAATCTATGTTGAAGTGGTCTTGTAATCTAAGTTCATTCTGAAAAACATGATAATTTTAGAAGACCTTTATCATTATTATCAAAGGGGGAGAAAGATCAAAAAAGATGAGAAAATGGGTAAAATCAAAAAGGGAGAGAAGAAAAAGAACTAGGACTAAAAGATATTTGCCATCAAGAGTGGTTGACATAATTTTTTGAGTGTGTTTGCCATCAATGACAAATGGGGAGATTATTGAACATTGTCATTGATTAAGGGAGAGATTGTTTAGCATTGTAATTGAGTGTTGAGAATTGATATTTAATGTTGTCACTGATGTCAAAGGTTCTAATGAATATGCTTGGTTCTTTCATTGATGTCAATATAATATCATTTATGTCAGAAATTCTTTTGAAGATGCTTGGTCAAGTAAGCCTTAAGTTAGCTTGATGAAATGAGTGAGATTGAAAGAAGAATCTATGTGCTTCGAATATCTATATAAGTAGTTTCAAAGATGCTTTGAATGAGATACAAAGATGAGAATGCTTTGAAGAATACTTGACAATATTTGAGCATGAAAAATATTATCTAATGTTGTACACGAGGTGTTGAGGACCTTGTAATTTATCAAAATTTCATCTCTAAAGATCTATGTATGCAGCTTTGTAGATGTTATGAAGATCCCAATCATGCTTTGAAGATCTATAAGTAACTTTGAATAATTTATATTGATTTTATGAAGAAGCATGAGTGTATGAGGTTGCTTGAGCATACATAAGAGGCATTGAAACATAGGAGAGTTTTAAAGCGAAGACTATAGAGTGGATAGAAGGTTAGATTCAAGTAATAATAAGACTTGCAGGTCAAGGCTTAGAAAGCAAGAAGATAAATGGTGGTTAGATGATGTAACATGATCAATTTCATTAGCATGGGTGAATAGGTAAACATTGACAGAGGTAATCAAGTTGTTTTAAGTATGTACATGAAGTTTTAGATCAAGTTTTTGAAGAAAAGGCTTGAAAAGGTGTTTTAAGGTTGTTCAAATGTATAGAATAAAGAGTTGTCTACCCAAGAAGGTTTTATCAATGCTTATTGGCACATGAGGATTCTACATGAGATCCTAAGATATTCATGGTAAATGAGGAAGGGTTCTTGCTCAAAGGTACAAGTATTGGTTTCTAGAAATAAGAGCTAATTTTTATGAATGATCATTAAGATTGAAAGATGGTCTAAACCCTCATAAAACCCTAACTATTATCTAATCTTGAAAATCTTGTTATAAAGAGTGTAGAATAATTTGATATGATCAAATAAGTAATTGGAGGTTAAATTCAACTATCCTAGGCATCTCCAAGTGTGATTGATTTCTCAGGTGAGTGAGAAGATCCAACAAAAAAGTGCATGTCTTTTAGAGATTTAATATAGTAAAAAGATTTGATAAATTCAAAGTCGATAAGTGGATGAAGATAAAAAATTTATAATTGTAGTTGTGGTTCATTAATATTTATGGATAGGTTTTAGATATCAAGTGTGCAAAGTTGGTGATCAAAGTTGGCCAGTCATTAACAAACTTGTGGTGCAGATAGTAAAGAAATTAGATAGATGTGAAAAGATGATTTTGGATATGTTTTCATGTGAGTTTGATATATTAAAATGCATGATGATGTTTTTTGGGTCTTGAATAATATATCCATGCTTTTTAGAATCTTGGAATTTAATGTAAGAGGTTGAAACATTGAAGCCAAAAAGGCTTATCTGGTTGAGTAGAGTCTATGAAAGAGAAGGTCAGAAGATTTGTCTACACAACCAATAGTTTTCATTAGATCTCATGATATAATTGGTTAAGATTGATTTAAGTATGTTTTAATATCATGTTAATTCATTGAAATCCTTTGAATGTATTCAATTATATGTCATATGTTCATGTTTCCTTGACTATGTTTTGGATATAGTTGACAGTTCTAAGTGAACATCTTATAGATAAGTGTTTGAGCCTATTTACCCTAAGTTGAAGCATTAGATGAATTTTTTGATGAAATTGAGGTCATGATGTTCCCAAATTTTTATTTTTTTTCATGGTTGTTTGGAAAAATTGAGTATATGCCTCCATTATTCAAGATAGAGTTTTTTTATGTGTAAGTTTTTTATTAGTGATTTGATAAAGGGTTCAAGTGGTAGTTGGACCTAAAAGGTATTGTGGACCTAATTTAATTTTGACTAAGGTTTATTGAATTATTATATGACTTGTTCCTACTATGTGAGGTGAGAAATATCAAAGGGTAACATGTTGTTAAGAAGACCTATTAGGTCTCTATAATCTTAAAAGAGGAGTACGGGATAATTGATGTATGTCTAACATATTGTAGTGATTGATTCATGATTAAGGCATGTTATTTTTAATATTAAAATCCTTTTTCATGGTTAGCTTATGTGAATTGAATATGTAGCTAACTAAAAAGGATAAGATCAAATGACTTGTATAAAAGTAAGGAAGTTTAGACCTATTTGGTGTGCTTAGAGAGAAGAGCAGAAGAGGATAAGTGAATGATATAGATCATTGGTGAGTAGAAAGAGGTCATGTAGACCATCAAATAAATGTTATGAATATCTAATAGAAGTTTTTCATATGAGGATCAATGTCAAAATACCTAATCAATCCATGAAGAGGGATAGTTGAGTGAAAAAGGCTAAAGATCAATTTGAGAGGGACTGAAGAGAGTGAAGAGATGGAGTAGATCATCATATATTTTAGAATAAATAATGGCTCCTAAAGGTGATCAAATAATCAGGTGGCTAAGTTAATACTGAGTCATTTATGGGGTTGGTGTCTCCTTGCAAGTGGGTGCTTATGAAATCCTAGTTGAGTTGGTGTTGAGTTAGTTGGGTTTAATGCTCCATGTAAAGTTGGTGCTCCACTAAAAATTGATGTTTTTCTTATAAGACTATAACCAATTTACTTTATCAGTGGGTTTATTTCCCCTAGAAGGTTTCTAATGTATATGTTATGTTCATGTGTTTCATGCTCTTATGATTTGATGCTTATGCTTTCTAAGATGTACATGGATGTTAAAATGGTTCATACATAGTTAAGTGGAGTTGAATGAAAAGTTTTGAAGACTGGTTCACCCCCCCCTTAGTCATCTTGTTTCCAATAAATCTGCACATGGATTTGGGAGTCTATTATGATAGTTTGCTAACTCTTATTCTTATTTTAACTTACATGACACTTATCTATCTTCTCTCTCTTGCACACTTATTTTCTTCTCTCACACTTATGATATATATTGAGCCACTTTGGCTTTAAAATGTATCCTCCACCTGATTATGGTGAATTCCTCCTCATTTTCAGCCTTGAATCAATAAATAATGATATGGTTTACCTTCTCCATGAGTTTTTTTCAATGTGTATATTAAGTTAGTTGATCTTGCTCAATGGTAGTTTCTCTTCCTTAGCATTTTGTCCTTTCTTGTATCTATTTTTATCTTTAAAAGTTTGTTGTAGGTCTCTTGAAGTGTTATAATTAATATTTCATGAGTTTATTGAATTATCTATACACTAGTCTCAAGTTATGACCTTGGGTTTTGTCCTCCTTGGATTTTTTTCTCCTAGCTTAAGTTTTCTTCATAAAGTTCCATGAGAAATACTAACGAAAAGTCATTTTTGGAGTAGTGTCATATGCAGATTAGGCTTATGTTTGAAGTGTACCTTTAGTTTCTTGGGAGTGGTTCGATTAAAACTGGTGCATCACCTTGTTAGAATAAATTTATTTCATGTTCTCTATATCTATTTTCATCCAAGTAAACAAGTAAAGTAGGTGATAAGCTATCAAAGACAAATCTACAGATCTAATCCTTTAATCTAGAGGTTTGCCTCTACTATAGGCAACCCACAAGCCTAGAGTTAATCCCATGTTGCACTCAATTTGGATAAGTCTTGAACTACCTATCCAAGGGTGAAAAATTGAGTGAAAATAGTTCTAACATGCTTGATTAGACTAAAGTCCAAAAGAGTGGAATAAAATTTTGGTGTGTTCTTCTACCTATCAGCTTTGGGAAGTGTTCAACAAACACCAATGGTGACTCCAAATGCAATCAATTGGTTATAAGTAGCCTAGGTACTTATTGTGAAATAATTTGATTTTATCTTGTGTTTTATTTGACTAATGAAGTTAATATTGTTAGATCTGATGAGAGTTTCCACTATACACTCCCTACTAACCTTATCATGACCCTCATTATGTCTCTTAATAGTTTTATAAAGATTTTTATCAACCCTATGAGTCATGGTAGTCCTATGGTCATCCTACTTCCCCTTCATATAATCATGATGTTGTTGAGTAGCCCTATGAAGAAGCCTATGAGGAAGGTTATCAAAAAGATTATCAAGAAGTGTCTCCCTATCATCCCTATGATCCATATCAACCTCAACCTGATTCCTATCAACCTTGTCATGAGGAATCAAATGATACCATTGATTATAAAGCAAAATATTAGGAAAAAAGATATAAACTCTTACAAGCTCAAGTTAGGCAACTAACTCAACAAGTTGAAGCTCACAAAAATCCCCACTATTACACTCCTACTTCAATTCCACCTTAAGCCAAATCCTTATTGGCACTCAATCCAAATGTGCTAAAATAAAATAAAAATGATGAGAATATGGGATAAGGAACTTGATGTGTTCCCTATTCATCTCATAGAGAAGTTGAGAAAGTCAGTTTAACTATTTATGAATAAGTGGATGAAAGTTGAAGAGGAAGCCAACTATGTCATCAATGATGATTTGCATGAAATGAGATGCTATATCCAATGGTGGGTAGATAGGTTAGAAAAGTGGAAAATTCAATAGGTTTAAGATCAACTTGTAGTTGTTGTAGAGCCTCAAGAAGGCTATGAAAAAAGTGAAACTCTTATTGAAGAAGGTGCCTCTATCCCATTACTCAATCCAAATTATCATCTTCCTATGAGTTCATTCAATAAGTCTCCATTCCCAAGCTCATTCATGAGCCCTCCATCACACCTCTACTCCCTCTCTAACCCATGAACTTATTCACCACCATCTAACATCATCCTTTATTGAAGGAGAACCCATCCTATTGGAGATAAACAAAGAAGATCAAGCCAAAGTTGTAGTTCATCAAGAAGATGACTCAAGTGTTTATGATGAACAACTCACTAAAAGGACTCACCTTGGTTAATAAAAACATAAATCCAACTTATTGAGTGAAGAAAATGATGATCAAGATCATATTTTAGATTCTCATAAAGGG